>SCLG01000853.1:0-28847 GCA_004367875.1 Oikopleura albicans
TTTTCGGAAGTGTTCTCTTACAAATCTCGTGCCTGTAATAACGTCGAATCATTTTATTACACAGGGTGCGAAGATAACCCCCACACTCTTAACCGCCACTTTTGCAGTTAACCGCCAGTTTGATAATTTTTCGATTCAAAAAAAATTTTTTAACGTATATTTACGTTTTGGGTTTTTCACAAATTGTCGGATTCTNTTAAAAATGCTATACTGAAATCGAAGTTTTTTTTTAATTCACAGATTTTGGAAAATATTTAAAATATAGTTTCAATTTCCGATTTTTGATCATTTTTCAAATTAAAACTTGTTTAAAACTTTTATTTAAATTTATTTAATTTAAAAATTCAATCTAAAATTTTTCATATCATGATAATTTTTCAGTTTAAATTTAAAATTATGACTCATCCTTTTTTGGGGTTTTTCCCCAATCGTCCAATTCTCATTGGTCAAAAACGTTATTTTCCGTTAACCGCCACTTTGACACTTTTACCCTTATTTGCAGTTAACCGCTACTTTTTCCAAGTAAATCGCCTACGCACTGCGCAGTTAACCGCCACTTTTGCAGTTAACCGCCAGTTGAGGACGCTGCGAAGGGTGGCGGTTAACTGCGCATCCTGTGTATATATAAAGCAATTTAAATGAGTTGTGGTCGACTGGCCTTTCCAAATTCTGCAAAAAAGAGCCGCTCGCTTTTTTTACGCGCTAAAATTAAAATGCGATGTGCTCGACTGGCCTATTTATGCTCCGCAAAAACAGCTGGGCGCGGCTGATATTTAGCTCCAAGAGTTAAACTTTATCATTTATGAAAAAATTATGCAAAAAAATCATTATGAATTGCGGGTAATAAGTAGAAGGAAGATTGGTAGACAGTATGTAAATGTTTTAAGTGTAATACTAAGTAATCTTAACTACCAACTGGTATCAGTCACATAGCGGGTTACTTCCGCGTGGCTTAATGTTGCCAGCAACAAACTTACGATGGGACAATTCGCGTGGAAAACGGAGCTATAGGGTAAGTAGCTTTTTGTCATCGCCAATCGTAGGGTTGTGTCGTTTTTAATAATCCACAGAAAAAGGATGGATCCGTTTGGTTGGTGCATCGGATACATGTCACTAGCCGAGACCCCTGTCTTAACAAAAAGAGACAGCGATGGGACTTGGCCACTTATGGTGCGCCAGTCTGAGGCGCTTGCCACGTACTGCCAGTCTTCATTGCGGACCAGGAGCCCCGGTAACATAACTGGTTCCCCATAAACAAGTACTTGGACGGAATGGGGGCATTTATCTAAAATGAATGCAGAAGCTCATTCCGGGCAAGTCCATCGTTTATCAGGGGGAATAATTCCGCAACCTGCTCCGGTACTCCCGGTGGGATCCCCGTCAGGCGGTTCCTGGGCACAATTCGAGCCATAGGCGGGTTAACAACAGGTGATGTCCCTAGGGGTGGTGATAGCGGGACTACCGGGGCGGTCAGGGGCGCCACTTTTTGGTGATATCTATGTCACGGGTTGCCTTTAAGCTTTAAAGCTTTTTTTTATTTGTTACCAAATTTACTTGGTATACACTCATTGAGGGTTTACCTGCCCGGAGTTTATCTGTACAAAAAACCCGATGGATGGTTTATCTGCCCAGTTTTCGAGGAAAAGTTTTCCAGGGAATCCCGCCCAGGCATGAAGGTTTATCAACCCATTGAGTCATTTTTCGAACCTTCATCGTATAATTTCAAAATCTCTTTTTTTCGTATCAACCGAAAAATGATAAATAAAGTTTTTCTTTTTTTGCCATTTTGTAATTTCACTTTTAACAACAACAAGTTATACAGTTTATGCACCGAAATTTGATACAATTCTAGAACGAGCCCGACCGTCGGTTTATCTGCCCAAAAATATTTCAGCAAAGTTTTCCGCCTACGCGGGTTTATCTGCCCAATTTCGGTTTATCTGCCGACTTTTCAGGTCGTGAAATGGGCAGATAAGCCCTCAAGAGTGTATAATAAATCAAATGTACTATCATTTCACAGCAAGTATTGCATCAGAAACCCTATAACCACCGTTCGACCCCATAACCACCCACGTAGCGCTACACGTGGGCGTGAAGTTGAAGAAAATAGATACACCGCCTGAGGGTTCAGGCCACTTTGGTCTTCCAAAACCGGCCTAATAAACCCCAAAGGCGTAGGCGGAATAGCGGGAAAATATTAAAAAGAAGGTGACCTGATAAGGGTATGAGCGGGATTTTTTTTGATCGTACCATATTACTCATTGTTTAATCTAGGTTAATTGAAATAACATTATATTATAAAGGTGGTTATATGATCAAATTTGGGAGAAATTTCTTTCACATGGTGCCCGATAAATGAAGGTTTCCGGCAAGCGGGAAAAAACTGAATAAAGTAATCACGGGTATAAACTAACAGCCCAAGTGGCCTGATAAACCCTCAGTGCGTGGGCGGGATAGGCGAAAAACTTTTAGGAAAAAAAGTGGCCTGATAAGCGTACGAGCGAGAAAAGTGGCCTGATAAACCCTCAGGCGGTGTATTTCAAACTCAATAGGCTTTCAGAGTTTTCAGGCGGTGTTTTTTGATTAAGTTTATTTGGTCAAAATGCGTCAAATATCACTGCCAACAATAAAATGAAGCGTTTCTGTATGAAAAAGGTCGAAAACTCGGAAAATGATTGAAAACCTGGAAAAGATAGGGTTTCGCAAATATTCTTGACCTTTTAAATGAGTGATCAAAACAAGATTTCCAAAAAAACTCTTCATTCTATTATGGACCAACACTAGACATAAACGTCGACAAAAAACAAATCAATTCCATGCAAACTCTGAAAACCTTTAGCGTTTAAGTTTACTGTTAGCGTTGAAAAATGAGGCATCTCGTGTAAAAATTGCCCACTTCATAAAGTTTTAGACATAATTATATAATCAAACTTTACCCACTACACCGCTTAAGGGTTTACCAGGCCACTTTCACCTTCCAAAAAGGGCCTCATAAACCCTCAGGCGGCCTGATAAACCCCTAAGACGTAAACGGAAGGGCTGGAAAATGTGTAAAAATGATGGCATGATAAGCGAACGAGCGGGAATTTTTTTAGAAACGAGCATATAACTCATTTTTGACCCCGCATTAGTAAATTTTACTATCACGAAAACATTGGTTAAACATAACATACTGACGGTATGGTAAAAAATAGGGTTATATTAATTGTGATCGACGCCAATGAATCTTAATATACTGTTTATTATGATACGAAAATTTTAAATACGATCCCCAAACGGCAATCTCACATCGACCGTTATAGGATTAGGATTAACCTTTCACCTCTTTACAAGTTAAACCAAAAACACTTTCGCTTACAGCTTTTTATACCAATTCCACTATCTCATGTATTTCTTTATTGGAAAAACACTTTGGCCTGTCGGCGAATTACCCATTTTTCACATTCACCATTATCCCGTGTGAATTTATACCAAGAACCCGTTCGCCGAAAATAACAACAGACCGATTCAGACGGTGCCGTTTCCTTCATATAGTGCCCGAAAAAATGTGGGTCCCCAACAAGTAGGATAACGTCATGATAAACCCATTCGCGGGTTAAAACTCAAAGCACAAGTGGCCTGATAAACCCTCAGGTGGCCTGATAAACCCTCAGGTGGCCTGATAAACCCTCAGAGCGTCAGCGGGATTAGCGAAAAACTTTTTAGAAAAAAGTGGCCTAATAACGGGGGGCATAAACCCTTAACCCCCAAGCACGACCTCCGGACGTTTGTCCGGCCCGGGTGAAAAAACGCAATTTTCGAATTGTTTGGCTTTGTTAAATGACTTAACATTGAAAATCAACATAAAATAATCGATTACCAAGTTTGAGAGCAAATAAAAAAAAACAAATTTTATATAACGTTTGAGTTTAAAAAAAAAGCCACAAATTCTGGATTCAAAAGAATATCACAATACCCACAATCATATTCTCATAACACTTCACTGTCTAGTACAGTTCTCCGAAGTGTGGTCTTTATGCGTGGAAATTCGAGGGCGTTGATTGGCTTAAACTTCACCTAAGATGAGTCATACGCGTGAAAATAGTATGGAGAATTTGTGGCTTTAAAAAAAAACCCAAACCGTACGTAATAAAAAGTAATTAGTCATTGATTGAACCTAGGCAACCTCAAAAAAGAGGTTATTTGCAATTAGAAATTCACGTAAGTTAACACTTTTTCAAAAGTTTTCTCGCACTTCCATCTACGCCCTACCCACGTAAGTTAACAAAATTCACGAAAATTAACACCTTTTTTTCGAAAAGTTTTGTTAACTAACTTAGGTAGGTGGTGTATTTACATCTCTAAAGACTATCAGATAGGCCCTTTAAAAAAAGTTTAATTTTGAAAGAGTTCTTTGAAACGGTCAAAAGTTGGTTTACAAACATGCTATTGTCGATAGAGTTCGTTTTGAACTCAAATCAAACTATTGATATCTATAACGACTATCAGAAAGGCCCTGTGAAAAATGTGTGGAATTCTGAAAGTGCTCATAATGCATGCTAGTTTTCGACGACTATCAAATACGCACTATGAAAAAATTTAGAACATTGGAAAAGTAATCAATGGCTCAAAAACTGTAATGGTCGCAAAAAAAACGTATTGCGCAAAATTTGCCGTTCGTCTCGTTATGTTACAATTTGTACAAAAAACACGTATTGAGCAATATTTTCCCCGTTCGTCCCGTTATGTTCCAATTTTTATTTTTTTTTTGGCGTTTTCCAACGAAATCGCCTACGCACTGCGCCGTTATGTTCCAATTGTCCGTTATGTTACACTTTTTTTTGATTTGGTTTTGTAACATAACGGTGCACCTGGTGTATATAGATCTGTGTAAAAAAATCTGAACATTTTTTAATTTTCGGTATGGGTAGTCTCAAAAAGTACTCTAAAATGTAAGCTCTCCAAAATGAGTCGACACCTGTTTCAGGGTTTTTCAATATTTTCATGTTTTCAGGATAGAATAAGCAGAATTAGAAAAACGCCAATTTTGAACGCATCCGAGAGATTTCGAATTCTGTAATTTTTATCAAAAAAAAAATAGTTTCATTTAATGATTTATATTTTCCCCATAAAATTTGACTAGATTCGTGTTTCAGCGATTTTTGATTAAGCCCGGTTGACAGTCATTTCGGTTCATTTAAGGCGTTTTGATCAAATTTGATCAAATGGACCCCTGGGAGTTAAGTTTTAACCGGTGAATTTCCGGTACAACGGTGTCAAAATAAAAAAAATATATTACCATAATTCTTGTTATGGTCCACGCCCTTGCTTCGAAGGAAAAAAGGGCGACCTAAAAAAACGATACCTTAGCATACATGCATGTTTCATAATCCTTTAGAATTTTTTTAACGACCTACTAATTTTGTTGAGTTCATTTTGAGTTCATTTGAGTTCATTTTGATATTAAGAATGGTCGCTAATTGTTTTGTCTATCAAGGGAGTGGTGGTTATAATGGCTGACATTTTAAACATACATTGAGCCTTTCTTGGGCGAAGATAACCGGGATAACCGTCCACTTTTGGACGATTTTTTTCATAGCTAATGCCTACACCGTCCGCCGTTAACTCTCCAGGGGAACGAGTTTTTGGGAACCCATAGGCAGTGTTGGAAACGTTGGGCGTTGGGGTACGTTGGCCAACGTCCAACGCCCAACCAACGCGTTGGGAACGTTGGGCGTTGGAGAAATTTTCTTCCCAACGCGTTGGGAGCGTTGGGCGTTAGGGAACGTTTTCTTCCAACGCGTTGGGAGCGTTGGGCGTTGAGGAAGAATCCAAGCGTTGGGAACGTTGGGCGTTGGTTAGATTTTGATCCCAACGCGTTGGGCGTTGGGGAAATTCAAGCGTTGGCCAACGCTTGCGTTGGGCGTTGGGAAAAATCCGAGCGTTGGCCAACGCTTGCGTTGGGCGTTGAGGAAATTTGGAGCGTTGGCCAACTTTTCCAACACTGCCCATAGGGGGAAAATGTGTGTAAATAAACACGCACTTCAAAAGTTCACAATAATTCGCAATAATTCAAAAAAAAAAACTGGTGATGCCTCCATACGCCTTAAATCGACGAAAAAACAAGTTGCGTTTCTATTTACACGCACTTCCCCTTGGGAGTTAACCGTCTAGTTTTTATTAACCGTCTGTTTTTAGTGAATAATTTTGAATATTTTCTACACTTTGAATATTTTCTCCATAAAATTTGCGTCATATAGCACCATTAAAACTTTTTCAATGGTCAACTGAGTCAAAAAATACGAGATCAAGTTCTTATATAAAATGGCTATATTCTGTTAACCGTC
This sequence comes from Oikopleura albicans, assembly GCA_004367875.1. Lineage (NCBI taxonomy): Eukaryota > Metazoa > Chordata > Appendicularia > Copelata > Oikopleuridae > Oikopleura > Oikopleura albicans. The sequence continues at coordinate 6,327 of SCLG01000853.1, forward strand.
TACCCTATTTGCCGTTAACCGTCCAGTTTCCATTTGTTTAAATTTCCCAAAAATACGCCTACGCATTGAACTTTTAACCGTCCAGTTTGGAAAAATTTTAGTGGACGGTTAACGGTATTTCCTGTGTATAGTTTTTCTTAATTATAAATTAATTATGCAAACACCATCGGAAGAAATAAAAGAGCGGCAGCAAAAATTGCAGAAAAAAACACAAAAAATAACTGTCTAGTTGTAAAATTGAGAAATGGTAAGATAGGTTCACAAGCTGAACAATGTCTGAAAATACATCAAGATATTCAGTGAAAGAAAAAATCGCTCCCAATAGTCGTCTTTGCTAAAATTTGTGTGCGTTTTCAAATTTTATCAGAATCATATAACCGGATCTGCCGAGTTCACGATCTCGCTGAAAGCGACTGTCAATAGTTATGGTCCCGACAAAAATGAGAAATCAGTAACAACAAATGGAAAAAGGTGCTCATGGAATTTCCAACATTATATACAGTCCCCAATTACACAACGGCCGGCAATCCCACAATGGCCGCGTTTTTGGAGTCTTGAAGGCGGCCGTTGTGGGATAGCCAGACCGGCCGTTGTAGAATTGTTAAACCTCCACTTACCTCTTCGTGACCTATTTGATTGTTATAATTTGTCCTTTTTTATCTTTTATCTTTTAACAATTTGTTGTGGTTGCGAAATATTTTATTAGGGATGGGTACGTACCATTGTTTACAAAATTTACATCACGGAAAACGCTATAAAAGCTATTTTCCGACATTGACTTTATTAATTTGTTGTGCAAGCTTATGAAGAAATATGACAAACATAACATCAAAATTTTCAACACCTTAAGTGTTGACGTAAAAGTTTTTACGGTAAAACCCCCAATTGGGGGTGAACCGAAGGAAAATCGATATTTCAACCTCGTAGAATTTTCACGCGATTGATTTGGTTATTTTATCCAGGGGTCGGCACATTCGATGCTTTGAGACCGGCCGTTGTGGGATTGGGGACTGTAAATGATATTTAAAATGATATAAAGGATATTTAAAATGACCTAAATTTTGAAATTTTATTGACGTCACAAAGTCACTTTACCCGCAAATATCCGATTTTTTCCTTGATAGAAAACAATTATTCACAGGGTACGCAGTTAACCGCTACCCTCTTAACCGTAACTTTTGCAGATAACCGCCAGCAAAAATAAGCAAAAATAGCCATTTTATATAAAAACTTGATCTCCTATAACACGTGGCTCTTTTCTAGGACTGTTATTTCTTACTATTTTATACTTTTTTACTCAATTGACCATTGAAAAAGTTTTAATAATGCTATATGACATTAATTTTTGAAAAACAAAGAGAAAATTTTCAAAATAATTTACTAAAAAACGGACGGTTAAGCCAAACTGGACCGTTAAGCCGGTAGGGCGTAGGCGTTAGCTCTTTAAAAAAAATTAGCTAAACAGTGGACGGTTAAGCCGGTTCCGGACGGTTAAGTAATGGACGGTTAAGTACTTAACCTGTGTATTTGAATCTTGATAACTCAGAAATTTATGAAATGGGCAGCCCTTTTACATATTCTTGAGTATTCTTCTTTTCAAAATGGGTTACTTAATTTTTGACCAAAATTTCCGAGAGTTTATCCTAGTTATAGTCTAGCGTTTTATATTTTAAGTGAGTCTACAAACTGTTATTAGTTCTACAGGTTTAGCCTCATGAAAATCGGCTGAGCGTTTCTAGAATAGAGCAATTTTCTTTTTTTTTTACTTGCAATGGAGTACTGCTATTGGCCAATATCATTTTAAAAATAGGCCGACACGGTACACTAGAAACGCGCAGCCGACTTTCATGAGACTAAACCAGTATTACGTGCCCGTGAGATCCAAAATAAATATTTCAAATTAATACCGCGAACTGAGAGGTGGTTGGCGGTACTACCGCGAACTGATCCGCTTCCTTAAAAATGGTATACTGAAATCGAAGTTTTTTTTTAATTTGTTTTTTTTTTAATTTTTTAATCGTTAATTTCACAGTTTTTCGAAAATATTTAAAATATAGTTTCAATTTCCGATTTTTGATTATTTTTAACAAAAGTTTTAAACTTGTTTAAAACTTTTATTTAAATTTATTTTATTCATAAATTTAATTTAAAATTTTTCATATCAAGATAATTTTTCAATTTAAAATTATGACTCATCCTTTTTCCCCAATTGTCCAATTGTCCTTGGTCGAAAACGTTATTTTCTGTTAACCGCCAGTTTGACCCGCTTCTGTGTATTAAGAACTCAAGAACTGCATTTTACAGCTAGTCAATTGTAATAGTAAAATTTATAAGGCTTATTTTGGAAAATAAGTTTAGTTATTTGGTAACGAAATTGAGGATAAATAGTCCTTGTGATCTTTTTAGCAATGAGGGTAACCGTTATGGTTTCATTATCTAAGATTTTGTCTAGAATTTAAAAACAACTTAAAAAAGCTATAAACCTGATCATGGAATGAAAGTCATCAGCACGAAAAAACTGTATGGGCAAAGCTTAAACCTAGAAAAGTTCAGGAAAAAGACATTGGCCAAAATAACCATACGCACAAGACACACAAATGATGCCAAAAACTTTGGACAAGTGGCTCGACCAGATCTTCCAAAAAGGACAAGAACAATTTGGTCCCAATTTTATCGATCATGAAAATAGATAAAATTAGGAAAATATGAAGAAAATGATAACTAAACCACACTATCAAATCTGTTTGTATTGCTTTGAACAATGATGTTATCAAAACCGCAGTATAATTTATGCCCGTACTGTCACCTACAGTCCTCAGTCCCTTATGCTCCGAAAAGATCGCACATAAGAGACCGACTTTTGTGAAGAGGTAGAGTGGCAACATTTAGATATCATTTGCGTTGGAAAAAATTGTATCATTATTGGAAAATCTGCGAAATATTTACCAAATTTCCACTCATACTACATTGTTACTTTATTATATTTCTAGTTTTATTCACCGGTTGTGCAAATCCATTGAAATTATTAATATGCCTGTAACATAGAAGTTATATCTTGCTAATTGGTTTGGACACCGCGTTGATTTTGCTACAAAAAGATTTAAATAAAAATATAGTAATTTGAGATTTGAGACATGTGCGCGGGATCAAAAAATTTCCCTTTTCAGATTCGCAGTAAAAACTAAAACATGTGCAGATTGGCGCAAATGTTTTTTAAGGAGGGGTCAGTCGATTTGTTTACAAAGTGTGCATTCGGGGAAACCGCTATAAAATCCGTTATACAAAAGCGATTGGATTATTTTTTGTGTTGTATTATAAGAACACAGGTTATACTTCAACACGGATGTATTTTTAGTTTCCTTATTGTCACTACAGAGCGTCTACTATAACTTGAACTTCGCAAAACCTAAAACAAAGGACCGCCAATCACGTGAAAACTGTTGGTGGTCTTGATTTGATTTTTTTTGTGAAATCTTTCAATTATAAGGACAAAAATTATTATGAAGTTTTTTTCAAATTTTTAATATTTGAACAAAAAAAAATCGAAAAACACTAAACGTAAAAAAAACATTTTAACTTCGTGACCTTGAAATTGAACAAAAGAAAAAAGACATTAAAAAAGGCTTCATAATAATTTCCGCTACATATTTCTTTATAATAGGCCGAAAAACGTTCATCGATAGCATTAACAGTACTTGATTGACGACAATTCGAAAAAGTTCAACAATAAAATCCACACTTTAGCGAAAAGTGTCTTATACGTTATGATTATAAGTGGACTTTGCACCCAAATTACGTTTTACCATATCGTGGAACATTGTAGATTACCATCATGAAGAAATGAGACATTCAAAAACGAGTTAACCGTATTTATTTCTCAAAATTTGTATGAGCAATTTTGTCATTTAAATCTATCTAGTATCACAATTTTTCAAAATTTTATATTCGTTTTGTGTTAAATGTTTCGCATTTAAAAATGAAGCGACGTACGGAGTTAGTTTTCTTCAAAATTATCAAATCGAAAAATATTCTGAAAAACTGAAAAAATCCTTTACTTTCAGGATCTTCAAAAGTTATGACAAAATTAAAATATTGAAAATTCCTTCCATGCGTCTCTTCCTATTGACTAGTTTATTATAATACAAAAAAAAATAAAATGATTATCTCAAGACCTACGAAAAAACAGCGCGCAGATCTCTCCGATGCAAAAACAAGGATTTTTTTTCGAAAAAATACCTTTTTTGAACAGTTTTGCAACCAAATATATAATGAAATTTTCTGCATAAACCAATTTAAAAAGTAAAAGGAAACGGAGGCGCGTGACTCTTTGTTAAGGAGGGGTCCGTCGTGTTGTTTACAAACATGATATACCAGAAAAGCGATCCTAAAAGACGCTGTATACTATGTATTTGAATGCAATTTTTACAGCATAATCTCAAAACTAAGACTCATCCGCTTTAACGCAGCGTACAAAAATGTCTTGGATTTTTGGAAAAAATTTTCACGAAAAACACGAAAAATCCGCGAGTTTCCCGACCTTGAAATTCAATGTCAAAAATCTGATATCAGAAATCGGCGTCAACAGTGTTTTGCAGCCATGCTTTAAAAAAAACTCGAAAAATAGGAAAACCATCGTTATCAAAGGTCTAAATTTCAAGAATTTGAGAGTCAAATAGACTTGGCGTTACTTGATAACAATATCGTACACCTTAAATTATAATAAACACATCAAATGTGTGACAAAAATGTACTATACTAGTTTTCAGGTTCAGTTTGTAAACAAATGTATGAGTAATTTTATTAATTTAAATTTTGGTCGCAATTTTGAAACCTCGAACTTTATTTGCCTTTATGACTATCCTCATGAGAAGTCGTTAAGGTTTCTTTACAATTAATAAATTTCGTAAAAAAACGAAGAACGCATTGTTTTTGATGTGGTTCATATACATAGGGTGCGCAGTTATCTTGCGAACTTGGTTCTCGAAACGTCGCAAGATAAGTGTTTTTTCGCAAGATAACTGCTGAACGCGTAGACGAAAACGGTGAAAAACCCAAAAATCGAATTGTGATACTTTACCACTCTTTATGTGGGTTAATTAAAATTTCTAAAGTTTAATAAAAATTAGTCAGTCGACTTTCCGACGTTTCGAACCCACGTATTGGAATAAATGCAAGTATATTATACAAAAAATTTTGGTTCAAGATTTTTTCGGAGAAAATAGTTACAGTCCTTCACCATTTATCGGGCGCTCATTTATCGGACTCCTTTTTGGCCAAAATGAGGTCATTCTAATGAAAAAATTACCTCTTTTGTGACGATGCTCATTTATCGGACGCTATTTTCGGGAACCGAAAACGTTCGATAAATGGTTAAGGACTACTTAATTTTATTTAGAATATTTTTCGCAAAATAACTGCTCAGTGCGTGGGCGGAAGACGCGAAAAAAAGATAGTTTATGAAAAATGGCAAGATGAGCGTACGAGCGGCAATTTTCGTAAAATAAGACGTTCAAAAATTAATGATGAAAATAACGTAAAGGGGGAGAAATCCTAACCATTTGAAGTTTTTGTCATCCAATTTTATGTTCTTTTACATCTGTTTGATTGGACACATTTTTCGATTTTGTCCAAAAATATGTTTTTAGTACAAAAAACAGTTAAAACTTCGCGAAAAAATATTTTAAAAACATTTTCACTACAAAAAAGGTCATTACAGTCCTCGTCCCCAAAACGTCCATCCCGAAACGTCCAATTGTAGCCGAAACGTCCAATTGTACCCGAAACGTCCAGATTTTTTTCAATTTAGTCAATGTACCCGAAACGTCCATTTTTTGAACATTTTTGGCCATTTTTGGACAATTTTGGCCATTTTTTGGACAATTTTGGCCATTTTTTGGACAATTTTGGCACTTTTTTGGACAATTTTGGCCATTTTTTGGACAATTTTGGCCATTTTTTGGACAATTTTGGCCATTTTTTGGACAATTTTGGCCATTTTTTGGACATTTTTGGACGAAATATCCTTTTTGTTATTAAATACAGTCCCTGCAAATCGTTACGATTTCTGGTTCAAAAAATCGTTACGATTTGGGGTCATGACGTCATTTCGTAACGATTTGGGGTCATGACGTCATTTCGTAACGATTTGGGGTCATTAGCTTTTGTACCCTTCAAATTAATGTTTTTCTTAATCAGAGTCCCTGCTACAAGCGTTACCCTCAAAGAGTTACCAGAGACGTCATGATTCCAAAACGTTACAATTTTTCAAATTTCAATGTCCTAAAAGCGTTACAATTTTTTGACATATTTCTTATTATATTTTTTTTAAATTTTGTGTTGGAACACAAATGTTTTTCGGTATTTATTCCGACTGGCGGCAATATTATAGATTTTTTATAAATTTTTTAGATTATTATTTCTTATTGGATAATACTTAGGAACTTAGAGTTCTTTCAGCGAAAAATTTTGTATATGTTTTGCTACTTTTTTAAAATAATTTTTAAATTTATTTATTTTTAAACTGCGGTCTCGAATATTATAGTCCGAAACAACAAAGTTGGATAATTATTACTGGAATTCATTACAGTCAAGAATATTTTTCAAACTTTCAACAACGCACATAATAACATATCAAACAACAATCGTAACAATTTGGGATCATGACGTCATTTCGTAAGGATTTGGGAGCAGGGACTGTAAATGTGTAGTGGTTGTTTTACTTGGGACGAGGACTTTACTGATATCGAAAGCCATTATAAACACTGAAATAGCAAAAATATGCAATTGAATAAAAGAACGCAAGAACACCGTTCTGGGGGATTTTTTCTCCACGAAAATTGGAGAACCATCACAAAATATAACGAGCGTTCTGTTCTGTTCTGTTCTGAAATTTAGAACAGAACTTTGGCATTTCTGCTTCAAACCACTATATTGATATTAAACTTTTTAACCCGATGTCATAGGTTTACGGTCTCTCTGAAGGTTACTGCCGATACTTATGATCGGAGAAAATACGGGATATAACTCACACAGCTTGGGAAAATGTTCTCACGGCATTTCCAACAAATACTACACCCCCTACCTACGTAAGTCAACAAAATTCATGTAAGTTAACAGTCTCTTCGCGACATTTTTTTCGCCTACGCCCTACCCACGTAAGTTAACAAAATTCACGTAAATCAACACCCTTTTTTCAAATATTGTGTTAATTTACGTCCGTATGTGATACATCGTGGTTACTTTGGAAGGTGGTATTGGTTATTTTCAGAGGGAAAAAAGAAAAGACAAAAAAAAAACGATTTTTGGTGAAGTTTGTATGTAACTTCCGAAAAGATCCTAGACCTCTCTTTAGACTTTTATTTTGGATACAAATCTTGGAATGCTATGCATAAACTATACCGCTCAGACGGCTGATACACAATTTCTAAAATCTCTATTTATCTCAATTGTTTTTTTATCATTTTCTATATTTTTTACGGTAAAATATGATATCCTTGATATCAAACATATTGGAAATTATCAAATGTTATTTTGAAATTTTAACAAAATCTAGAAGAAAGGCCTAAATTTACTTAAGTTAACAATTTTGTCAATTTTTGACAAACAAGCCTAAATTCACTTAAGTTTCTCAACAGTTTTTCAGCATTTCCGCCTACGCACTACCCATCTAAGTTCCAACAAAATGCACGTAAGTTAACACCTTTTTTCCAAAGCTTTGTTAACTTGTAGGTAGGTGGTGTATGTATGCCCTGTCTCCAGGACGAGTTTTGTTATTTTGTAAACAATATGACCGTAACGTGCTAAAAGTATTTTTTTCTCGGTCGACCCCAACTCGTACATAATTTTGGTTCTTTTGGCACCTTAAAAAGCTTCTATAGTCGGTTTCAGACAAATGTATAACTTTATCTTTAGACTTATTTGACTAACATTTTAACCCCAATGCTACACAGGATGTGCCGTTGCAAATCTTCGTGGCTCTCACCGTTGAACACTATCTCAAACGATTGGTGTAGCTTAACCAAATAAATTAGATGGATGTTGACTTTCTTAAACGGGAAACACTAGTTTCGTACAGCAGGTTTCTCGAAAACATCTAAGCGACCCATTTACCGCTGTTTTTTCACAAAAAAAGCCTTTTTCTCAATGAAAATCACGCGTAGCGGACAAAGTGTTCGTAATTATTCAAAGATCGATTATTAGAAAAATTGGTACGTTCAAGAGCTTTAATCAAATATACTTACCAAATTTGTCCAATCAAAATTTAGCGTTTTATGGCTCTTAAGGTGTGATCCGCTAAATGTTCACACGTTTCCAGTCATAAAACCCTAAATTTTGCTCCGACGTGTTTGGTAAGGGCATTGAACAAGCGACACCTCCACAAGGGACGCTTTTCTGTAAAATATGCTCTATAAGGGACACTTTTTTTTTTGAACAAAAGATTCAGATGCTTCGTTAGGGACAAAAAATGCCAATTTAGGCAATAAAAAAATGGTCCAATGGTACAAGTTTGGTAAGTATATTTAAATAAAGCCCTTCAACGTACCAATTTTTTCTTATAATCCATCATTGGATGATTACGAACATTTTATCCACTACGCGTGATTTTCTCGATTATTTTGAGAAAAACAGCGCAAAATTGATCACCTGGATGTGCCAATTTCGAGAAACCTGCTGTACAAAAATGATGTTTATTTCACGTTTTAGAAAGTAAACATTCGTCTCATTTATTTAGTCCAGTCAAATCAACCACTTAAAAAAGTGGTTTAACCGTGAGAGACACATGTATTTGAAATCACACACCAATTTTAGCATCGGCGCATCGGGGTTTAGCTCAGCAATTTCACTTAATAACGGGTCAATAGCGTTGTTTAAAAACATCATTTTCCAGGAAACCGTTATAAAACATTTCACAAAATCCAATTCATTATTTTTTTTATTCTACCTAAAAAGGAAAAAACTTTCACGTGATTATTTTGAGGACCAAAATTCTTTCCAGAGGACCCCCACGAAGCCGTGAACTTGGCAAACTCAATTTTTTCAACTTCCGCAGTTTTCATGCGATTACTTTCATTTTTCTCGTAAACTACTGTTAATGACAAAACTAAACGTCACGCAAACTGTACGCCGAAACGCAGGGATATAAAGTTTGTTATATCCCAAAAGTGAGGTAATGAAGGCATTTTTGAAAACAAATATAAAGAAAGGCGTAAATAAGTCACTCCAAAAAATGGATAACTGTCCCTGAAAAATGTCTGCCGTTTTAGGTTTTGAAACTAAATACACTCCCTGACGGTTCATATGACCATTTCGCGACCTGAAAAGTGGTCACATGAACCAAAATTGGTCAGATACACCCTCCGGCGTAGACAGAAAACTTTGCTGAAATTTTTTGGTAACATAAACCGACGGTCGGGCGCGTTCAAGACTTGTATCAAATTTTGGCGCATAAACTGTATAACTTATTCTTGACGAAAGTAAAATTAATTCAAAATGGCAAAAAAAAAAGAGAAAAACTTTATTTATCACTTGGCACTTGATCCAAAAAAAGATATTTTAAAGATATACGATGAAGTTCCCAACTTATCTGAGAAAAAATGACTCAGTGGTCACATAAACCCTCATGTGTGGGCGGGATTCGCTGGAAAACTTTTCTCAAAAAGTGGTCACATAAACCATCCATCGGGGCTTTTTGGTCACATAAATCGTCAGGGAGTGTATACCAAAAACGTAGCGGATGATTACCCGAGGCCTTCTGGACCATAACGGTATAAAACTTTGACGCAAAAAGCCAGTTTAACACAATTTTTACGGAAAAATTGTGAGAGTGATTTTTTTTGTAATTTAATTTTGAACACATATTTCAAGCATTAAATATTTTCAGAATTTTTAGTCCAATAAACTTGTCAGCATTTCTGGTTTTATTTGTACACAACGATAACTTCCCGTCCTTAACTCCTGCGGGCTGATGATACAATTAATTGTATCAAGGCCGAAAATCATTAAAAAAATACCGTATCTTTGAGAAAATTGATGATTCGATGTAGCAGTAGTTAACTTGGACCCTTAACACAGTTTTTGGCAATAGTTTCATTTTTTAATGTTTTCTATATTTTTTTACACAAAGGTTGAAAAATCGTATTTTGATGGTTTTTGGCGAACTTTTGACTTTGACGTTACCTGTCGCGTTAACGCAGCGTTCGATTAGTGACCTGCAAATATCAAAATGTTCGCAATTAAGTTTTGAACAGATTCCATGCAACATCATTTTTTCCGTAATATTGCATGATTGTAGACAATATACAAATATTACATACACCCCCTGCGCTGTTATCTTGTCACCCGTTATCTTGCAGATTTTCCCGTTGGCTCCGTTATCTTGCAGATTTTTTTCGGCCAATTTTCCAGGAATCCCTATCTTTATATGTTAAGCCCTGCGCTGTTATCTTGCAGATATCCCCGTTCGCTCCGTTATCTTGCGGATTTTTTTCATGCAATAGTTGCAAGATAACAGCGCAAGGGGTGTATATATTTTAAATATGTTATATACTCAAAATGTTACATAGAAACACATGGTTAAACAAAAACTAAGAAAACATTAAGCAGTTACGGAGNGTGGCGAGTAGCAGCCCGCAGGAGTTAAACAGTTTTTCGTTAAACTACACCATCTAACCAGGTATCTTATATCTTCGGGCAGTATGATACAAATAATTGTATCACATTTTCAGGGAGACCATTAGCGCAAATGAATTTAACAATTTTTATTCTTAAAACTTAAAAATACTTGAATGTTCATTGTCTTTCGTTGTGAAAATCAAAAGACCGTTTACTGAAAAAGTTTTGAAAAACTCATTTTTTCACCTCAGTCCTCCAAGAGTTTTTAACGGTTTGGTAGATTTTTTTCTAAATAACAAAAATTTGTTTTCATATTACATTCTGAGTACACAGGGTGCCGGTTAACGGCAAATAGACCGGTTAACGGACACGTGCGTAAGCGAAATCGCGGAAAAACCAAGACTTGCCGGTTAACGGAAAATAGGGCTGCCAGTTAACCAACAATATGAATTTCAATTTTTTTAGTATATTGGAAATAATATTGCCTACTATTAAACGATACCTTATTGTCGTTAAATTATTCTCTAAAATAAAAAATATAATATCGGTAAATTCGATGGAATAGAACGTTTAGTCTAGCGTTTCCTTTGACATGTTTTTTTGTTAACAGTGTATGTAGTAATACATACTATGTACCCCCTTAACCTCGAACCAAAATTCAGCCGTGCCCCAATCAAAAAGGACGTTTGTCCGACTTTTTGTTTCGTCCTAAGCATATTGATGGTCCTGAATCGAATGAGCATACTTTCAGAAGCTCTCCGACGACCTTTGGACACGTTTTGGTCGATTTGACTACAAAAGCACAACGGTTAACCGGGTTCACAAACGGTTAACCGGGCGACGTACGGTTTTTTTTCATTTTGACAAACATTGGCTATTCAACACATTTAGGAAAAACATGTTAGAAAAAAATAGCAAACTGTTTTTGGCCGTTTTCCGAGCTCAATTAATCATTAATTACACCTTCAAATACTTGTATTCCAAAATAACTTGATTCATTTATGGTCATTTTTGCTAAATTTCAACCTTGATCCGGATTGATTTATGTTTAACAATAAATGCCATTGAAACGACTACCAACCTCGTTTTAATACCCTGTTTCTGTTTTATTTTTCCACATTTTTCACTAACTTTTAAAGTTCTATAATTTGGTAAAATTTGTTTTCACTAAAATTTCAATTAATTTAAATCAATTTAAATTAAGCTTAACAGATACAAAATCGGAAGATGTATTCGGAAAGAATTAATATTTCGAATTTACTTGATCTTCAAGTAAGAGTTTTTTTTGCCCTAACAAAAGCGAAAAATTCAAGCAACGTAACAATTTCAATGTATGACGGTGAGCGCAGCTGTTAACCGGGTGCCGTTTACAAACAAAAAATCTCGCTTTCGGAAAATGTGAAATTCCTCTAAAATTATTTTGGAATGTTAATTTTAGAGGAATATCACAATTTAGGTTTGTTAACGTTAGTGGAGGTAATTTTCATATTTTGCATTGTTTTATTTTTTGTGTGTTGTTTTTTTACCGGGATTATGATTGTCAAAAATCATGATATAGGAAAGTCAACTGTATGGGTGAATAATTTAATATCTACTAATTTTTTGCCATTTTTGCCGAATAAAAATTTTGAAAAATCGAAAAAAAATGAAAAGAAGTGTTCAAAAGATAAATGAAACCGTGCCCATCCTGCGGAATTTGTCATACAGTCGTGGAAGCGAGAACGTAACGAGCGAGAACGTAACGAAATAGCGAGAACGTAACGGTTTTTGGGAAACGGTCGACTAAAATGAGCAAAAAGTGAAGCGAGAACGTAACGAAAAAGCGAGAACGTAACAGTTTTTGACAAACGAAAGTTTTACGTTCTCGCTTCCACGACTGTATAAGGTTCTCCATTTATTAAGCTTTAAAACTAAACTGAGTGTTGCGCTATTTTTATCTTATTTGGGTGTAACTAAAATGGGTGGAGGACTGTATAATACAGTCCTCCATCCATAATTTATGGAAAGACTGTGGTTTGACATATTTGAAAGCATATATTATTTTATTATAATGTTGTATTCGTCGAACTTCATTTTTGAAATATAAGAAGCGAGAAATGTCGTTTTAATATGATGTGAGATTCGTCTAATTTTTTTAGAGGAATTTCACATTTTCCGAAATTTATATTTTGGAGGTTGATAATTTATAAATTTCATATTTTCCATTTCAATTTTTTTGGAGTATGATATTAGTTAATTGTTATAAGTTATAGGAATTTCACAATTTCTGATAGAACCCTTATTTGGAACTCATATTTTCGGATGGTCAGATTTTTGAATACAACATTAGCCAAAAATCCATTTTTAGAGGAAAATAACATTTGTCCGAAAAAATAGTTTTTGTTTGTAAACGGCACCGTTAGCCATCGCACTGCTAGGGAAGGGATGGCTCATAAGTTATGAGTCATAACTGTGACTAAACACGCTGCCGTAATAAGTCAAAAATAAAAAAAAATACATTTATATGATCACGAGCACTTGACGTGGGTTAACAGCTGGGCTCACCGTCATACATTGAAATTGTTTCGTTGCTTTTTCGCTTCATTTAGTGCAAAAAAAAAACTCTAACTGAAGATGAATATATTATATATGAGTATGTTTCAATTATGATTGACAATACGTTTTCTCTATGACAAAAAAAACGGACACTTATTTTATGATTCATGCAATAGATAGCCTATGAATGAACGTTACTTTCACTCATAGTATGAACCTTGCTTTATACAAGTCTTGCTCGCCGATTATTTGCTACACAGATGAACAAACAAAATATCAAAAAATGATCCGATTTATTTTATGCTTACTTTTTTCAGTATGCTTAATTTTCAGTCACCCAATCCAAACAATGAATAAGAGACAGACCAACGTTTCCTCGGGTCAAAAAAGGCGAATGGGAAAACGATACAATCGACGACATCATCACAAACAGCATCAAAAACAACAACAAAAACAGCAACAAGAACGTGTACGTGTTTGTATTAATGACCCAAGCAAATGTGACCCAACAAAGTAAATGTCGATTAAAGTAATTCTCTTAAAAGAAACAAAGTTCCTTGACTAAAAGCTTCCGATATGAGACTAAGGACAACAAGTATTAGTTTTTAAAGGATACGATATATTACATAGTTTATACACAGGATGCGCCTTTAACCGGCCAGTTTCGATTTATACACTTTCCCAAAAAAATTAAGCCGTTTAATTACAACATTCATGAAATACATACACCACCTGTCTACGGAACTTAACGCCCCTAAACTTAACAAAATGTCCGGAACTAAACAAAATTCATGGAACCTAACAGTGCATTCGCGTCATTTTTTCCAGTGTTACCTGACGCACTGTCAACTAAAGTTAACAAAATTCCCGGAGCTTATCACCTTCTTGAAGTTAAGACCCTAACGTTTTGTTAAGTTCCATACACCGGTGGTGTATTAAAGTCATCACGAAGCGTCATTATTTTTAAATTATAAGAACTGTTGTAAAATTTAGGAGCACGTCGAATTGAAATCTACCATATTTTTTTTTCAATTGCAAACATTTTTATTTTGTTTGAGATATTACAGACCTTTTAAAATATATATTGATATGGGGACCCTCAAGCTGTAAGTCTTCAAAGTATTTTTCCTATTATTTTTAACACTATTCTGACGTCACCATTACAGGCTGACCGTCCCCATACGGTAGTTGACACTTTAGATCAATTCAAGCGGTATTGAGGGCGTTAATAACGCATAAAAAATGTATTTAATGTCTAACCAAAAATGTTCACAAAATTTGTTACATGTATATTTGATGTATCTCTTTCATTAAATATTTTATACTGCCAATCACACGGTTTCTGAATCAAACATTTTTTTTTGTTATTTCCTTAACAAATGTACTATTAATTTCCTATTTTTACTTACTTTCATACAGCTTATTGTCAAAATATCATATATTAATAACCACCGCTTCCTTTTTTAATACAACACAGGGTGCGCAGTTATCTTGACGCACGTACGCTTATTTTGCGGCTTTTCAGAATTTTGTTTTTCGGGATTTATAATATTTATATTATATGCTCTGAGCAGTTATCTTGCGAAAAAAAACCTTTATCTTGCGACTTTTCAAGGACCAAGTTCGCAAGATAACTGCGCACCCTGTGTATATCACTTAATATTATACCGGCATTCGGTTGACCGAACTCATAACACTTTCAACAATGATTTACATAACCACTTGCGCAGTTATTTGGAATAAATGTAGTATTTCGTCATGATTTTATAAAAATTCGTCAACTGATTGCGGAGTATAGGCGCGATCGGCGTGTACGCGGTAATGGAAACCTGCTTCAAGAAACATTCCGTTAGTTTGAAAAATCCTGATTAAACAGTATTAAACATTATTTGGCCGAAAAACCATCGGGAAGGGCCGAGAAAGATCGGAAAATTTGTTTTTTGTTGACTTGAAACGGTGCATGGATTGTATTTTTAATGGTACGACGAGCGAAAAAAAATGTTAATACTATAGGCCTAAATTTATGGGGTAAAAATTTTGAAGACAGGCTGTAAAATTAAAGATATTAGCCTAGGAAAAAAACTGTAGAAAAAATGCGCAGTGTGTCGTTCAATGTTATGAAAAGTAAATCACCAAAACACAACAATTAGTTTCGCTAAAGTTTGAGTTTTTTTATTCAATTTTTTTTTTCGAAACGTCATACAGTTGTGGATGCGAGAACGTAACACGCGTGAACGTAACAATTTTGCGAGAACGTTACAGTTTTTGGAAAAGGTCAACTTTTACGAGAACGTAACACTTTTTCTCAAAATTTCTATTGAAATAACGCAAAAATGGAATAATTTGAGACAAAAAGTCATTTTTTTGCCAGAACGTAAAACTTTTTTCTCGAAATTTCGCTTGAAATATTTTGTAAAAGAAAAAAATTTGTAGACTTTTTGATTTTTTCTGGTAAAAGAAAAATATAATTTCCTAATAATAATTTTGTATGAATAGTATTTTGAAAAAAAGTAAAAAAGACTCCGAAGGGGAAATTTTGATGCTTGAAAATCATATTCGAGCGTAAATGTGGTTGACCTAAAATTTTGCGAGAACGTAACAGTGGATGCGAGAACGTAACAAAATCTCGACAACGTAACAGTTTTTGACAAGTGAAAGTGTTACGTTCTCGCATCCACAACTGTAAATCAATTGAGTACTTTTGGTGCGTTCAATGTTTAGTTAATGTGACGTATACACCACCTAACCATGTGAGATAACACATTTTTTTCCGAAAAAAGGTGTTATTTCATATGCAAATTGTTATCTCAAATGCAAACTGTTATCCCACATGGGTAGTGCGTAGGTTAAAACCCTGGAAAACTTGAACAGAAAAAAAGTGTTATCTCAAATGCAAATAGGCTTTTTCTCTAGATATAAAATCCAAATTGACAAATAAAATGAGCAAATGCTTCATTTTGTATGCGTATCATGATATAAAGCAATATAATGAACGAAAAAAATCAAAAAATCGTTATTTTTCAAATGATGTTTAAAGAGAGTCGATGAAAATTGGAATAAGTTAGTGTTGATAATTTTGACAAAAACTGTTTGCTGTAATTTTTATGTTATCAAACTCGAAAAAAAATACTAAGTGTTGACGTATAAAGTGAAAAAGTTTTCAAAAGAGTTTTAAAAAATAACGGGGTGCAAATAGCGGCGGACTTGGTGTGTTTTTTTTTAGATTTTTNAAACTGTTATTTCACATGGGTAGTGCGTAGGCGGAAATGCTGGGAAAAAAAGAGCAAAAAAATTACGAAAAAAGTGTTATTTCACCTGCAAACTGTTATCTCAAATGCAAACTGTTATCCCAAATGGTGTTATCTCACATGTTATATGGTGTAGTTAAGAAATCTAATGCGTCCAATCCCATATGGGCATTTGCGATATCTTGTTAAATGTCAAGGTCACGAAATTAGATGATGTTCCAATTTTTAATGTTCTTTAAGATATCTTTTGTTCTAGACCTCGGACAAAAAAGCCCACATATAATTAAGCGGATGCATGATATGCACATTTAACCAAAAGAAAGGAAATTAATACCAGCAACACTGTTAACTTAACTGGCGGTTAAATTTACGGTTTTTGATAAGTTCAAGTCGGCCTAAGGGTGGTGATACTTATGACAACTAAAAGAAAGTCATGTTAAGTACAATCTTTGTTCTTCAACCCCCAAACACGACCCCGGACTAAAACTCAACATAGAATAATTGATTAACAAGTCGGACAGCAAAAAAAAATACAATTTTATTTACGTTATCAAGAGTAATTGGTCATAGATTGAACCCATAAAACCCCCAAAAATAGGTTATTTGCAATTAATAGCTTTCACACACATTTTTTCTGTGTCATATTTTTGAAAACTGTAAACTAGTAAGCGGTTCGCTAGCCTACAAAAAACAAACCCTGTAGGTTGACAGCCAATTTTACATTAAAACTATGTAGTTACGATTATGAAGTACGTTTATGAAGTACGATTATGAAGTACTAGTACCAAAATCCTTAATTTATGACAAATAATCCAGATAAAAACAATTTTGACCGTAAATACTTCCGCTTATTTTCGTAGGAAATTTCAGGCATATGATTCTATTTTAATCTCTATTACACCACCTGCGCCGTTATCGGGTCAAAACCCGTTATCGGGTCAAAATTTCGACTGAAAATTTTCCAGCCAACCTACGCACTGCGCCGTTATCGGGTCAAAAAATTTGTCATTAAAATACGTATGAATCCTTTTTCGGTATTTTTAATGGTTAAATTTATAGACGTTTCGATCCTTTCTCAATTTTTCAAACTATTCAGAAAAAGGCAAGTTTTTCTGAAATAATGACCCATTGTCGTTATTATCCTATGGTACGAAAAAAAAAAAAATTATAAATAAGCCAAGGGCCAATTTCAGATAACATCATTTTTTATAAAAAAATCAAGTAGGAGTGCAGAAATGTGAAAGAGAAACATAGACATATGAAACGTTCTAGAAAATCACCGGTGGTGCCGTTATCGGTCAAATTTTCATCTTGCCAAAAACAAATCGAAATTCCCGATCGTGCCGTTATTGGGTCAAATTTTTGGATCAAAATTTTCCAGACATTCCGCCTACGCCTTGCGCGTTTATCGGGTCAAAACCCGTTATCGGGTCAAAATTCTTCCTCAAAATGTTGACCCGATAACGGCGCAGGTGGTGTATTACTAATTTTTTAAAAATTCTATTTTTAGTGTTAATTTTTAAGTGTTTTTTCATATTTTGCTTCATTTTTCTTTAGTTATAAATTACGATATCCTTGATATCAGACATATGGGAAATTACAAAAAAATTTCTAAATTGAAATCAAATCTAGAAAAAGCATCCTAAACTCACAGTTTTCTTCTGAAATTAAAAAAAATGTATCTACAAATAGGACGGTGGGGGGAAAACGCTATAAAATCCGTTCTAAAACAGCGATTATATTATTTTTGTACATGAGAAAAACGCTTCTTCTTAATATCGTATACTTTTTATTCTTTTTATGATCCGCGCCGACCGCCCACATCTACTTGAATTTGTGAAAAAATAAAAATTAACCGGTCAATCAATTGAACAGCGTTGATGGCATCGACTTGTTCTTGGGTAAAATGTTCCTATTACGCAGACGCTCAATCGTAGAAAAGCGATTTTGGAGAATTGGTCTAGAACAATAAATATCTCGAAAAAACTGTAAAAATGGGAAAATCGTCAAACTTCGTTACCTTGACATTTAATGAACAAGAAACTCTATGAAAATTGAAATCAAATACAGAAAAAGACCTGAATGCACGTCACTTAACAGTTTTGTCAGTTTTGGACAAAACAGCCTAAATTCACGTTACTTAACAGTTTTTAAAAAGTTTTCCAGCACTTCCGCCTACGCACTTCACATCTAATTTAACAAAAAACACGTAACTTTAAGTCTTTTTTCCAAAAGTTTTGTTTAGTTTACGTAGCAGTGTTCCGAAAATGCGACATCGGCTACCGACGAACGTTAACGTCCGACGGCCGTCGATTCCACAATTTTGGGACTCATCGACGTCCGACGGCCGTCGCTCTATCGTCGACGGTTGTCGACAAGCAACGTTTATCTACAACTGATATTTTCGGTATATTACCTTCTCATCACAAATTGGAATCATTTATTAACATAATAATAATATCCGTCCGCTACCGCCAAATTGTGGGATTTTCGGAACACTGCTTACGTGGGTAGGTTTTTTAAGTAATCAGTAATAAATTACAAAAATCGAAGGGACATACGACATTTTCACAAGTTTACACGCTCCAGGAGTTACAATTAAAGCGGGGTATGTCAGATAATTTTTGTTTATGTATTTTGTTCTTTATAATAATTAAGAACAAGACCTTTAATAATACCCAGTTCTCGAATAAAGTCTAAAATTAATCTCGTGAATGAATTTTAGGAAAAAGCCGTGATATACACCATAAGGTATGCTCCATAACTGATCTGATCATACCACCTTTTTTAATCTACACTTTCCCATGAAAACTGCCCTTAATAGGGTAGTCAAACATGAGGATTTCGCTCGTGATTATAAAAAAAAGCTGTCCGGGACCTCCAAAATGTTATACTGGTTTAGCCTCATGAAAATCGGCTGAGCGTTTCTAGAATAGAGCAATTTTCTTCGTTTTTCTTGCAATGGGGTGCTCCTATTGGCAAATATCATTTTAAAATAAGCCGACACGGTATACTAGAAACGCGCAGCCGATTTTCATGAGACTAAACCAGTAAAAAGATTTATAAAAACATCCCTGTGAAACGGACATTTCTAAAACAAAAACTGGTCATATTTTCCTCCGTTTTATTCGAAAAATTGGGTCTTGAAATTTTGTTTGACCTGTCTATCAGCGATTTTCTAACCGGACCAACAATCAACGTAATTTTACAAGAATTAAAGCGATGTGATCAAATCTGACCACATGAACGTCTTTGACTTAAAGTAATTTGATTGACGTTTGCCATGGAGAACCAGAGATGTGAATGTTCTGTTCTCGTTTTTCAAAAAAAAAGGTTTTTTCGCAGAACGGACCAGAACGGACCGTTCAAAATTTGTGATTGTGATTGATTTTCGTGTTCTGAAAAGTTCGTGTGATAGGATTTTTTTCCCGTTTTTTCTCCGTTTTTGTGATTGAAATTTACCAGAACGCAAAAAAAACGCAAAAGAACGATAAAACGTTTTTTTTCGGGCCGTTCTGTTCCGTCCTGTGATGAAAATTGGCTCGGAACGGTGTTCTTGCGTTTTTTCGTTCTTTTTTCGTTCTTGTGATAGGATCTCAAGTTCTGCAAAAAACAGAACTTTCACATCTCTGTGGAGAACGGAAACTTCAGCTCATTGTGTTCCGGCGCTAACCGAAGATTAATAATCTGTTCGTTCAAAAATTATTTTATTTATATAAGACCGTTTTCTTTACGGTATTTACAGGTAAAAGTTACCGTATATTAAAAATTTTATTGTCAATTACAAACGTAACTAAACAAACGTAACACGTTATTATAAAATAAGCACTACTAACTTTATTACCACACATAAAGATTTAATGGGATTCGAGCACCACAAGTTAAACACAGAATTCCTTTGTGGTCAAAGGTTCAAATTTATCACCGCAAATTTTGTTCCTTCAGCTTTTGTTTTTTTTAGCTTACTTTTTTTTTGAACTAATAATCGAGTGAAAATTTGTCGGGTTTTTCACATCACGACTTTCCGGGATTTGTACGCCGCTAGTTAAACACATAAGTCCTTTTCATTACAAGGTACACATATTCCCCACATTCGTTCCTTCAGCTTTTCTTTTTTTAGCTTACTTATTTTTTGGCCCGAAAATGGCGAAAATATGTCCGTTGAAAAGTATTGTGATTTATACCAACGGTGCGCCTACGCTTGAAAAATAATGGTAAGAATCATCGACGAATAAACAAAATGGAATTGAAAAGATTATAAATTTCAAATCAAACTAATTTTGAATCAACACTAACATCAATAAATGAAAATAAAAAAATCATCACACTTTTAACATTTTACAGCCCGTGTTTTCAAAATAAGTTTCTTTGTGTGAAGTGATGCCAAAAACTGACATTACTGTTATACAGAGGGTAGGCCCATTCCGGAACGCTTTGCGATTTTTAGCCAAAGTCCCCTTTTGTTTGAGAATTGGAATTTTAGCCCAAAAACCGTTCCGGAATTAGACCTTTTCGTTCCGGAATGGGACTTAAAATCTTTTTTGGAACAAAAATCGTTCCGGAATTGGAGTTTTTTCCGGTAACTGTTCCGGAATTGGCCTACCCTCTGTATACTTACTAGAGCATGCTAAAAACTACTGTAGCCTTTTTAAGCTGTGATATTATTCGGCTTTTCCGAATTTGATGAAATTGAGCACACAATCCTTACATCAAAAACACGAGTTAGTAGTACCAGTTGAGTTTAATGTAAATCGGCCGAGCGTTTCTAGTATACCGTGTCGGCATATTTGAGAATGATATAAAGACCAATTTTCCCCTTTTTTATTTGGAACTGGGGTGCCCCTCCTTTCTCCCATTTTAATAAATGGTGCATTTATAAAGATCGAGAAAGGAGAAGCACCCAGTTACAAATAAAAAAGGGAAAATTGTTCTTTATATCGTATGAAAATATGCCGAAACGGTATACTAGAAACGCTCGGCCAATTTTCGTGAAACTCAACCGGTAAAAATTTTTCCAGATTATTTTCCAAGTCCTATAAAGCCCATCACCAGGCTTGTTCGGCAAATTAGTAATTTAAGCGTTGGGACTTTCCTTAAAAACGATGTGTCAATGATTCAGACCTTTAATTTTCGATTTTTCCATTACAATATTATTTTAAAATCTACAAATATTCCCCCACAAGTTCCGTTCCTTCAGCTTTCGTTTTTTTTAGCTTACTTATTTTTTGAACAAAAAAATGTGGGGAAAATATTTCCGTTAAATCGTGTTGTGATTTATAAACACAGTGTTCTTAAACTCAATCAATAATTGTAAGAATTATCGTAAAATTTGTTAAAAAGAATTTTGAAATATTTCGAACTTCAAAGCAAGATTTTTCAAAGCGTCATAAATTATGATTCATAATAAGTTTTTTTGTCAATTGAAAACCTGAAAAATTACAGTTTTAAATGCACTGTTATTTAGATACATTTCGTAAGTAAATATGCCATCGTATATTTTGACTTGAAATACTCATTGTCATATTTTGCTGTGGAATATAACTAAATCTCATAATTTTGCCGAAATATGACAAAATGAATGTTATATTCCGTGCGAAATATGACAATATATTTCCGTCGGAACATATGATGACACAATGTACCATAATTTTACTTTTTTTGGCGCGAAATATAAATATTATGTTCCATGAGAAATATACATTTTATATTTTCCGCGAAGAGACTAAAAACATGATCTTCTCAATTTGAATCCCATTTTGTTGAAATTGATACATTTATTCAGACTTATCAATTTTAATACTGTAGTCGAAAATGTTTTGTAAGATCAGTGTGTCTTGGCCCTACAGAATTATTTCCGTATGCTTTGAAGATTTATAATTAAAAAAAATGTTGCTTTTTATTCTATTACCAATAATTCCAAACCTTTACGAACAAATTTTTTTCTGATTCTCACATTTATTTTTTGAATTTTCGACCACCGTGAATATTGCTTATAAGAACTTGAATAAATACGATACTTATCTGGTGTAACTTGTGGTGTCGATTGGTGCAGCTTTTTTCCAAACATAATTTTTAACAAAAAAAAACACATACCTTTCATTTTCCGAACAAAGGCAATCTTTTTCGT
>SCLG01000854.1:0-27893 GCA_004367875.1 Oikopleura albicans
GCATACTGCGTTCCAGCCCCAGCGGTTCCAGATACTGCGTTACACTTACTGACCCTTCGTTGTCTTGTTCCACTTTTGAGCACGGTTTGTTCCAGCAACAGTTTGTTCTAGCTATGCAAGTTTTTTTTTTAACTTGGTTCCTGTTACGGTTTGTTCCAGATACTGCGTTCTAGATACTGTGCTTCCCAAAAAATGTAACAGATGATCAGATCTGATAGTCAAGAAGAACTGAAGAATTTTACCTCGCAAACATTTATTGCTAACATAAATGAATAATCGGTTAGTAGTTACAGGAGAGCTTTGCTGCACAAAATAACAATTATAATTTTTCAGAAGTGATTGATGATCATGCAGGGAAAATTTATTCATTTTGCAATAACCATTTCTTTGACAGAATACTTAATCAGCCCAAATATTCGAATTCAAAATCGAACAATAAGGATTTCATTAGAAATGTATTTATAGAGATGACTTATGAATCATAAGTTATGATGTAAAATTTATGTTTTATATGTAATGATTTCAGGGNGGTTAGTTGATAACATGATGCTTAAGATGTTCATGAATACATCTTCACACAATCTATTGTGGTTAATTATTCAAACTCCATGTTTGTGGTTTCAATATTTGACTGGATTTGATCAAAAAAATTCAATAGAAATTAAACGCTAAAATTTAAACAGAGGCAATATTTTAGTTACGAAAACGGAATTATACCAGATTAGTGTTGTAATTTTTTTTTTCTATGACAGCTCACTTGTGATACAAATTTTGTTTAGGCTAAAGTGTAAAACAACATAATGCAATATGTTATCTACTTTCCAATTTAATTTTATGTTTCATTTTTGCGATATTTTGGGGTTCAATAAAATTGCGCTTGGTGAAAAGCCCAATGATAACCCCTATTATAAAAATTCAAAATATCCCTAAAATTCAGGTACTAATCGTCAGAAACAAAAGAAAATAATGTAAAATGATAAAATGATGACGTGATATATGTGATAAAACGTGATGAGATCTATTTAAAAAAATTGATGAGAAGTGATCTCACAGAAATTTAAAGTGATAGTAAAACCATAAAAAAACATAAAAAATAAGGGAAAATTACGAAAGAATAACAAAAAAGTCTATGAATCATTTTTCATCAGTTTCATTCGTTTTTGTTGTATTTTACATTCATTTTCAATTGTTATTGTGTTTATTTCACCGTTTTTTTTATTCTTCTTTTTTATAACTTTCAGTCAATTTTCCTGGCTTTTGATGCCCTAACTCTCACTTTCTATTACTGTTTGATCACTTTTGTCGTTATTTTGTTCACGTAAAATTTCATCACTTTTTATCACCTTATATCACGAAAATAAGCAACTAGTGTACTTATTAATGGGTATTTTACTATACTGATACTTTCTGTGTTAAATACTTCTCGATTAAATAAAAACCTTTTTGGATTTATTTTGAGTTGTTGAATTTGCTGACGTATTATATTTTAAGCCAGTGCTATGTGAACGTTTAACATTGACAATAATGTACGTGGTGTGTGTAGCGAGATTGATGACGTTTATTTAGGTGTTCACGAGAATATAATCTTTCATACTTTCGCTGTACTGATTGTTTCAGTTGAACAGGTACCTGCTAAGTGAACGCTTAGCAAAGTGAAAAAAAAAAATCAAATTGCAATTCTCATAATTTTTCGAACTAACTTTACCCAAGTAGATGATGGTCCGTCGAAATCAGCTGTCAAAATGATACTAGTTTATTACAATCATTAAGGTGCCAGTTGGAGAGGCCAAATTTGTACCGTTGAAAAGTACGGGGTGGAATTTTATCAACGAAAAGTAAACTTGAACTAAGTTGATGGAAATCAGAAAATTATGGGTACCACAAATGAATTAGAATGTTTTCTAATCCAAGAAATAGTTCTATTTTTTTTGATAAATAAGCGTCGATAAAATATACTAAGATTTTAAAAAATGCTTATTTCGATTTAATACGACAAATCATTTATCACAAACGGTTCCAAACGATCTTCATAATTATTTAGAGGTTTTATGAATCGCCTGTCAAGATTGCCCACTTCAGAATTTAAGCAAATGCTAGAAGGGCTTCATCACTAGACTGTCTGCAAATGAAGCAAAAGTTCGACAACATTTGCCTTTCTTCATGTTAGACCTTACTTGGTTGAATTTTCAAGAAATGGATAACATTTCAGTTAATATTTCATGCAATGAAACCTCGGTTCTTATATTTTCACCGTGGTATTAAACTTTGACGCATACGGGTTACTCATTATTTTTACATTATTTTACATGGTCATGATATTGGTGATGGTTTGAACCGAAAACTAGCGTACCCGCGGTCAAGGGTCGGCATAAGTCAGAAAAAATGAGCTGTGCTGGGCTGTCTCGAAAAAATGAGCTGTGTTGGGCTGTGGAAGGCCAGCTGGCTGTTACCCGCGGTTCAGCCTTGATTTTTAGAAATTCGATTAAAAAAAAAAGATTTTTTTTCCCATTTTGATCCCAAAGAGTTAAAATTAGGAATGTTTCGAAGTGAAATTTTTGCGAATTGGAAGTAGGGTCCCGCGAAAAAAAATTGAGGGTCTTCAAGTCATGTAAAGCCTTACGCAGATGATCCAGCATCTTCCACTGAGAAAAAAATATAATAATGACAAATTCCTAACTTTAACTCTCAGGGGTCAAAATGAGCAAACACGACAAATTTTTAGAACAAAAAAAATCCCCCTAAGTACCAGTCCAATGCAAAAACTCTCAAAGTGATTTAAAGACCCTAATTTTATTCACGGCCACCCTACCGCAAACAGCCCAAAAAGGTTGAACCTCACAGGAATTGTTCGTCCTAAAACAAAACAT
Source organism: Oikopleura albicans (assembly GCA_004367875.1). Taxonomy (NCBI): domain Eukaryota; kingdom Metazoa; phylum Chordata; class Appendicularia; order Copelata; family Oikopleuridae; genus Oikopleura; species Oikopleura albicans. The sequence continues at coordinate 2,868 of SCLG01000854.1, forward strand.
GATCTAGAAATTGTTTATCCGCTATTCGATGGCCATCTTGGAAGTTTTAAAACACACGTTTCGAGTTTATCTTTGTATCGCATTTATCCGATTTAGCGCGAGATAACTAATAACCAGATGCTTTTAACCGATGCTTTTTTCATAGCATTTGTCATCTTTAGTTGTCGAACAAAAAAATAAAATCTAGAGTTTAAAGTCTTAGAAGCCAAGTTGTGGCGTTGTTATTCATTAAAATGTCAAGAGATTGCGAAACCTGTTCTCAATCAGCTTAGTTTACTAGCATGCGGCATTTAACGTGTGAATATCAAGCAAGACACTCTTAACAGGAACACCTTTTTTGTTCAAGTTTTGTGATTTGGTATGGCTTTACACTAAATTGTTACTTTGCGAATTGCATGGCACAGCGTTTTTGGCGATTTCTTTGATAAGTTTGGACAAAAAACCTGAAAATTGAATGAACAAGAAATAGATGCAGAAAGGAAAAACAATTTAAAAAAAGAGCCACGAAAATGACAATATTATTTGCTAATTTAATTTACATAAGCTTTTTTTTACAAAATGGACTTGTCGGTAAAATGAGTACCGACAATGAACTTCGTTTCGACATGAAGTTCGTATGAACTTCGTTGGCATCAAATTCTACGTACTTTTTTGGGTTTGATACAGTGTCGATCACATACCCCCTCTTAGGTCGCCTTGAACTTGACACAAATAGAAAGTAAGAAGCATATCTAGTCATACAATTTTTAATATGTTAATTCCGTTTTTTTTGATTAAATGGTTTGTATTCAAAAAGTGAAGCGATGTACGGGCTTTATTTTGCATTAAAGTTATAACTTCGAAAAATATTCACAAAAACAAAAAAAAAACACACAAAAAATGACAAAATTGTTGAGATTGCGCTCCTTACAAATTCATAACGAAATAAAGATATCAAAAATTCTATACGTAATTCAGACTACAATTTAAATAGGATGTTTTTTACAAAAAAAGCGAATCTCCGAATGTTAACCCCGGCATTACTGCGACTCGTAGTATATGAAAATCCGATCGAATATATGTTAATTACAAGTGGAATTTGCAAGTTTTTATGTATTGTTATTTCTGAGATATCTAATATTTTAACTGTTAAAGTGACAGTAAAGTAACGGTCTAGGTATGCAAAGTGACACTTATTTTTTTCAAAATAGGTTTGATACGTTTGTATACGTTGATAAAAAATATTTACCAGTATTGAATGTTTTTTCTAATATATTTATGGTAAATATTGTGTCAACTGTCTTGGTACAGGCAGCTGTGGGGCAGCAGTATATTCCGAAAAATTGTACTAGTATTCTGAATATTTGTTAATAATTGTTAGAATAATTTGTAAACGATGAAAAGAGAAAAAAATATAAAAACCTTTTGAGCTCATTATTTGTTAGAACGAGAATACAAAACGAATATTTAAAATACGAGTTGTTGTGTTAAACAAAAAACGCCTGTATTTGTCCGCTAACGAACCACAATAAAATTGCAAGTAAATAGGGGAAAATAAGTCATTTCAGGCTTAAAATCGAATTTATCATGTAACTAGTTCAACTTCAACCAAAAGTAGACAAGATAATTACAATCCACTTTTTAATTTAACATCGAATGACCAAATTATTTTTTTTCGAAATTATTTTTTCGTTCTAATTTTTGTTTTTCTCTAACAAAGGACCGTTAATTAAAATAACTTTATTGTTAAAAAAATAAGAAATGAAACAAATGGTTCTAGAAAAACACCATCCGGTCTCGTTTAGTGACAAAATGTTGCCAATTTTTTTCAAAAAATTAAACGTCATCCGAAGGTAGGCTTCTGAAATAGACATCCCCATACAGAACGACAACCGACGTAACATAATACAGCTTTTTTGATAATTTGTTTAGTACAAAAAAAAATCGTGACTTATGATATATAAACTTGAATTACGTCTACTCCGCGCTCATTTCATAATAGGCGACGTTTTGACAGATGTCATTTGTCAAAACGAGTTTCCGCCGTTAATATACATTCAAGTATTTAACTTTAATTTTTAGTGACCGCGTTTAGAAATGAATATATAAATGCAAAAACGCTTTTCCACGGAGTCCGAAAATAATTAAAACTTAATTTAGATAAAAAGATTCATCCCAATCTACGTTAAAGCTTCCTCTTTTCAACAAAAATAAACCGTTGATTCTGTTTGAAAACACATTTTAAGCTTTCATAGACTTTGTTTGGAAATGTCATACGTAATATCTGCAACGCTGGGAAATATATTATTTGATTTATGGTGTTCTAAAAGGCCCATTTAAGGCCTCGAAGCTACAGGCTAAAAATTGAAATAAAAAAATTAGTTTATCGAATTGTTTTTAGATTGATGTTGTTCGAACTGATGCGGTGATGGTTGTAAAACATTCCTGCTAATTTGTACGTCCAAGTTGGACGGTCCAACCTAAAATATAATGTTTTTTTAACCTTCAAACACATATTGCGGAAGATTGTCCGTATTGGCATATAAAACACGTTTTTTGATGTTCTATTTCATTAAATCTAATGAAAAAGAGGTTATTCGTAATTAAAAGTTTTCACGTACATTTTTTCTCTGTCATTTTTTTCCAAAACTGTTAAGTAGTCAACGGCCCACCAGCCTACTAAAAATGAACTCTGTACGTCACCCGGTTAACTGTTTGTGAATTTGTGTTTTTGTGGTCAAATCGACCAAAAAGTGCCCAAGGGTGGTCGGAGAGCATTCGAGACTATCCTCATTTAATTCAGGATCATCGATTTGCTTATAGTGAAAAATAACGTAGGTAAAAAGACAAAGCGTGATGATGCGGACAATCTTCCGCATCTGTGTTCAAGGAACTTTGTTAGATATGTGTTTGAAAGTTAACCGACCAGTAAGAACGTTATTTTCCGTGAATCAATTATGAGTATTTCAATTCAAAGGAGCATTTTCTGTGTGATAATTATCACATTTGTGTTTTTTAAAGTCGGTCGAAATTGTCAAAATTGAACCATTTTTTCCCTTTTTTTGTATAAAACTGACGTAACATGGCAAATCGGACAGCAAAACACTTGTCAATGTCCAAAAACGACCTGAAAAATGGGCACAAACAAATATTGTTGGATCTATTTTATAATTAATCACTTTCAATTGAAATATGTTTTACAAAGGGCATCTTAATCATATACAGTTACAGAGGACGTCGAGGTCATGCAGTTCACAGTTCCGTTTACATTTTTTCACATTATATCCGGGTAAGTTTTACAGAAAATTTTCACATGCGGGTTAATATTTGTCTGTAGGAGTTCGAAAAAGTTAATGTAATTTAATTTTTTTTAAAGATTATTAATGGGTCGATCGTGGCCCGAGCTAGGATGGTGGATAGATCAGTCAAATAATTTTGCACCGGATGGCAAATTGTTATTTCAACATTATGTTAAATTAAAGGTATGTTTAAAATGACGTTTTTAAATGACGTTCAATCTTCAAAACATAATCAACCTGCCAAAGGATCCAGCTGTTCCAGTTGAAGAATTTTGTAACTTGAAATTTGAGTTCTGGAAAAGAACTGCCCCTGTTTATAAAAAATAATCGTCAATAGGCTATCGTACATAGCCTATATACTCATAGTCTATGAGTCATAATTTATTATGAGTCATAATTTATGACTCATAAGTAATGATTAATAGGTTATTAGTCATAGATTACGAGTCATAGCTATTATCGTTTCCGTTAAGTTACCACTTTAAGGATATTCTTAGTGGTAACTTATTTTGTTATTTTTAGAGCGGCAAAACTGAGTTTGTGGATTATCAACAAAAGCCGAGACATCAAAGCGAATTTACATTTTGAAAAGATTCCAACAATTTTCCTGCCGTCCGAACACACGCATGATCCAATAAAATTGTGTTTCCATAATTCCACCGTCTTGCTGGGTTGGGCTCTTAAATTAACATTATGTAGACAAGTAATCATAAAATAATTATCAGTAGTTAGACTGAAGAAATTTTGGTCAACATTAAAAAAAAACAGAGAGTAAAGTTCTCGCCATTCAAATTCGAACAGCATGAAAAAATTTATGTTGTTGTGAATAGCCCAACAGTCATTTTAGGTATTATATGCGTTAAAAAAAAGATATTCCGTACCGTTCATTGACAATCTGGATGACTCGTGAAAAAATATTCAACCATGCTATTTTAAATCCCATTTTAGTTAGTGGCATGGAATTCAGTTACAGACCGCCTAAATATTACGTAACGCTGTTTGGCTAATGAATTTTAATCTCTCTCATCGGCCAATTAAACCAAATTGGTTTTATACCAAATTGGTATTATACACTGGGGTTTATACGACCGCCTTTATTCGGCCACTTTTGAAAGGCGAAAGTGGCCGGATAACCCGTAGACGGTGTAATATAAAAACGTGCGGGAGTTGGTCATTAACTCGCAGGGGAGTGTGTGCATATATGCACACGACTTGGTTTTTCGTGGATTTAAGGCATAAGGAGGCCCCGTAGGACGGAATTGATATTGCTGACCCCTGTCAACTTTTCGAGAAAATTCCATTGGCGGTATTTTTTTTTTTGCGTAGTTTGGATATTTCAAACAGCTCTCTAGGGAGCCCTGGTGGCCAAAATCAATTTCTTAATAGTCAGATCGACATAGTTTGACGAGCTCTACAACTTGGCCTTACCAGTTTTACCAAAATTATTGCGAATTATTGTGAATTTTGAAGTGTGTGCATACGTGCACACAATTTATCCCTGCGGGTTATCAAAAAGTCCTTCCCCCTGAGAGTTAACGTACAATTTCTAAATAAGAGCAAAATAAAAATCGTGTTTTACGTCAAGCTATACGCTCTATACAAATCAATTAGGGAATTGCTGCAGCAAATGTAGTATTTCACGTTTATTAAGTTTGTTACCAGATGAATACCAGACGGTTCGAGTCAACGACTAATATACCACATTACTGATGGGAAACGGAAATTTTATAGCTAAAAAACAAAATCTTATTTTACCGAGGTTAATTTGATAGCCGGTTGTCAACTACTCAAGTCACTTGGTTAGCAGTTTTTTTTTTCTATATTTTTTATTAAACCTATTTTGATTATCATAATTTCTTCGACCAGCTTTCCGCTGAGTATTCGATTTTTCCGCACATAGTAAATTAGAGAAAAATTAGAGAAAATGAGCATATTTCAACCGGGTAATAAGCTTTCATTAGCGCAAACTCACTGCATATTTAACTGATCAGACCAAAGCTCGTATCTTGCAGAAACAACCATTTGTCCAGATTTGGAAACGCAATTTATGTTTTAATAATTATAGGAATAATATGTTTTCACATTCGGTTAAAAACAAATAATGACAATACGACATTTATTGAGTGATTTCTCGACAAAACAGGTAAATTAGAAACTCAATCGTGATGATAGTAATTTATAGGTACGCGATTACCTGTAGTTGTAAGTTTAACTTTAATACGCCACATCGGCAGTTAAGTGAAGATCACAATTTTTTCGAAAATGCAAAGTGGTACGCACTGCTCGTTACGAATGGCATTTGGCACATGGCTTGGCTTGGCATTTTGGAAGCCAAGCTAAGCCCATTTTTTCGACAGGAGAAAAAGCCAAGCCAACAAAAATGCCAGGTTTTGCCGAGCCCTGGTAGACAGAGATTTTGAACAAACGCAAAACAAAATAAAAATTCACTATTCAAAGCAAAGTTTCTGACTAAAACTGAGTCACATAATATATACTGGATTTATTTATAACATGCGCTATACAGCAAGTCTCGAAATAGTATATTAAACCTAGATAAGACGGTTTTGTATAAAAGTATTTTTTCTGAATTATATAACATGTCACATAGGATAAATTTTGTTAGTTTTAATACGACAACGTCAAGCTGTCTTCACTTCATTAGCGGATAATCTTTGATGTGATTAAAATTCAAGTGGTCGATTCGTTTATGCTTTATAAATTATGAGTCATAATAACTAGACTAAACTAACAATTTAGTAATATTAAAAAATATCATATATTTTGCTTTTAACGTCACCTACCGGAAAATTGAGCTTACTGAGGAAATCTGTAAATTAGTCTTTTTGTTCACCGTTACTATGAGTCTGTTGCAATGGATTTTCAGTTATCCTACCCAGCTTTCGCCATGAAAACCCTCCGCGGAGTTCCCGTCGTTCTTACTTTCTTTCATAAATAAGACTCTTCCAGTTTTTACAGTCCTTACTTCCAATACGTACGATTTTGATTCTCGAAAATAGCGTCTGTATTGAGGTGAATTGACATAAAGTGTCCATTTTCGTCTGTTTTGAGGACATTTTTTCACAAGAAAATCGTCCGTATTGGAAGCTATTGTCCGTATTGAGTCCGTATTGAGAGTAAGGACTTTATTTAATAAAAACGAACGAATTACATGTATGTTATGAGTATGCGATAATTCCCAGTTTTATTTTTAACCTCCACCTAAACTGTAATTATTTCAACGTTTAATCGGAATCTGTTCATATATAAAGCAAGCCCGAGTACAAAATTAATAGATATAACTCTACGCGTCGGTAAATACGATTTGGAAGCTTTACCATACAAAAGTATTTATTTCAGCCAATTTTAACTTGAACGTGTATCTGTATTTGTTTGTATGGACGTCACAGTATGGTTCGTGGGTTAACACTATTTTGAACGCTGTTCCACAAATGCGGTGCATTAAGACTAAACTAATTTTGAAATTTACTTTGGAGAAAATTTCATAATTGTAAGGACACGGAGTTAAAACCAAATAGCGGTAAAGGGTTTTTTTAACTTTTGTTAACCAGATACTAAGTGAGTTTCAAACTAAAATACAGTAAATGTTCGTAAATTTAATAAATGTGGTTGTAAACATCTGGCGTTATGATGTTTCGATCATTTTTTTTTTCAAAAAAAAAAACCTTAAAAATGGAAAAATATTATTTTTTAGTTCGATTTTAAGTTCAATTAAGTTCAAATGGGTAACTAGCTGCCCAATAAGCACATGGTTTAACGAATTATTCGGTATCCTGCGCCGTTATCAAGCATTCAACGCGCAGTGGTTAATTGAAAAATGCTCCGTATAAGTGCGCAGGAAAAATACCTAATTGGGTTACACAGGTTATCTTAAGACTCTGAAGGCAGTACAGGCGATACTTGTTAAAAACTCTTACATACTTAGAGGTTTTGTTTTTCACCAGTGAACTACATGTTTCTGCTCACAATTATGTACTTTATTGTCTTTTCACATCACAAAAGAGCCGCTTAGGTTTGCTTCATTCCTACGAATTAAGAACTAATTTTTTTATATAATAAAAAACACCAAATCCAAATGTGGTGGTTACTTAGGGAAAGTTAACCAAAATGATCCTATTTCGTAATTTAGATAAAAAACGCAAAGTTTTGTAATATAAATCTAACTCTGAGATAAAAGCCAAAACTCTAACGCGAAATCATTGTTTTTAAAGGTAAAACAAACCATAAAAATGACTTCTCTTGATAACGTTTTTAACGCAGTTTTTTGCAAATTTTACTTAACAGGGAGATGGCCAAATAAGGGTCGTCTAACTTTTAGCGACCCTTATTTGAATCCATATTTGCCTCTTTTGACCCTTTATAACAATTTATTATTAAAAATGCTATAAAATATGTCCCCAGACAGACTGTGTTTAGTAGGCGGCACTGTCTGAATCGCTCTATCTTATGGCGAAATGGTAATAAGCCCATATTTCTCCATTTATGGCCAATGAGAATACTCAAAGGGGAAACTTCGGCGGAATAACTTTTCGTCACAAAAAAGAGACCGATTCGGACGGTGTCTGATAGACATTATTTAAAACAGACAATGTACTTACAAAGTCTTATACAGGGGTCGCCAAATAAGGGTCGGTTCCGTGTTTTGAAAAACAAGTGGCCTGATAAACCCTCAGTGCATGGGCGGGATAGACGAAAAACTTTTGGGGAAACAGTGGCCTGATAAACGCACGAGCGGGCAGAGTGGCCTGATAAACCCTCAGGCGGTGTATGTCAATAAGCGGACAAAAAATACGTAGGAATCAATCTTAAAGTCAGCGATCCTTATTTGCGGAAATAGTATTTTTCTCGGAAAAAGCGACCCTTATTTGGCGCGACTGACCCTTATTTTGCGAAAGCGACCCTTATTTGAGTAGCCCTTATTTGGAGTCTACCTGTAGTGAGAAGTTTCTACTGAAACATATACACCGCCTGGCTACGGAACTTAACGCCCCTAAACTTAACAAAATGCCTCGAACTTAACAGTCATCTTTCGTCAACTTTTCCGCCTACGCACTGTGACCTAAACTTAACAAAATGCCTCGAACTTAACACTTTTTCCCCAACGTTTTGTTAAGTTCCGTAGCCAATTGGTGTATAGTAACATTTTCCGCCAATTTTCGAGAAGATTTTTTGCACGTTTGATCCACAAGTTTTGTAATCTCGATTTTTTACTCAATTGTAAAATGTTTTTTTGTATCATTTTTGTTTCATTTTTTCTCTTTCATGATGAATTATTAAATCATTCCTAGGAGATGTAGTGGAAATTATCCAGTTTTTTCTCTGAAATTCAAGCTAAATCTAGAAACAAAAGCCTAAATGCCTGGAACTTAACAGTTTTGAATGTTTCCAAAATACCCTGAATACCTTAAACTTAACAGTTTTCCAAAGGTTTTTTTTTCATTTCCGCCTACACACTGTGACCTAAACTTAACAAAATGCCTCGAACTTAACAAAATGCCCGGAACTTAACACCTTATTTCCCCAAATGTTTTGTTAAGTTCCGTAGCCATGTGGTGTACTAAATTAAAAACGTTATTTCAAAGTCAAAATTAGAATTACATTTTAGGTCAAAAGATGGCCAAAGGACTATTAATTAAAGACTATTTAGTCGTTAACCGGTCAAGTTTGTGAAAATCTATCACTATTTGGGAAGGACACTTTTGGTGTTACGATAACCGGTTAGTTGGTTATATTATATAAATAATACATCTAGTATTCATAGTAGTCCCTTTTTCGGTATGCTGAGGGGTAATTGATGAGGCTGGCTGTCCACGTGGGGCGCAGGGAGTTATGGTGGTGTTGTGAAAGTAACGCGCGTTTGAGGCGGCGTCAAGTGTAACCGCTTACCGAACTTCGAGCCCCTTTTTTCTGATTGAGGAAGAAAACATATTTTACTCATGGCCTAATTTTTCCTTGGGTGAAAAACATACAAAAAAAATAAAGAGATAGCTGAGAAGGAAAATTAGAAGAGGAGAAAAAATAATAAAAATATAGAATACAGAACGAATCACAATGAAACTACAGTCGCTCATATTGACTTCATGTGGGGCGTTAGGTGAGTTTTTTTCTTTTTCAATAGCAAAATTTTTTCATGGCCAAAAATCGTCGATATCAAAGTTTTTTTTTGATCGAAAATATGAACAGTTTAATGTTTTTTTAATTCTGTAAAACCATCGGAAATATCTCTAATTATCCAGATAACCGCAGTTTCTATTGGCGGATCGTAGACTTATCACCACGCGAAAAATTTTTGGTAAAAAACTGTTTTCGCCAAATTGTAGAGCGCAAAAAGTTAGTAAGAAAAATGAAGTTCCGGAAATGTACGTAGCGAGTTCTAGAATTTTTTTAAGGTGCCAAAAAGGCCAAAAAATGCTAAAATGGGGGAGGCTTATTGGGTCGAATTTGGCCAAAACATTTTTTTTACCAAAAATTTTTCGCGTGGTGATAAGTCTACGATCCGCCATAAACAATTTGTTTTCAAACTCATCAATTTCATGTAAATCTTATGTTAGAAACAAAAATAGAAATAACATTAACATAAATTTACTTTGTTTCGATGTTCAAAATAATATAATTCTGGATTGAATGAAATGTTGCAACCGATATTAAAATTTAATATTTGGCTTCAACTATTTGATTAGATAAGGCCGACCAAATATACTTTTTGGAGCATTCTCTAAGGTCAATCGAATTTATTCACTTTAATTGTATATAACGTGTCCTCGGTTTCTTATAAATAGTATTTGAAATAACAAAACATAATTTAATTTAAAACCTAATTATTTCATGACATTCTTTTGTTTTGAGAAATTTAATCAAAAGTAAAAACTTTTTATGGCAAAATTTTAATAAAACTGAAAATATTTTGTTTATAATTTTTATTTTAATGGATATTCGCGACATTCTGACTATACTTATTAGGTAAAAACTCCGCTAACGGTTGAGTTTCATGAAAATCGGCCGAGCTTTTCTAGGTTGTTTGTAAATTTCGCTTTATCAATCAAAGAAATTTTCAAACAATCTAGAAACGTCCGGCCGATTTTCATGAAACTCAACCGGTAATGGCAAAAATTCAACACGTTCTATAAATAAAAAAAAATCGTATTGGAAAAAATTTGTTCAAGCGAGTGGCATAAGTGGAATAACTAAAAATAACTAAAAACTAAAAAACGAAAGTTTCCCTTGTTCAGTTTGATAAGATAATGTGTTTTCCAAGTTACACCAAAATCAAAATAAGAAATGGTCGAATATGAACTTAAAAAACCGCGGTTATTCGATGACAAATTATTACGCGTTTTTGGCGCAGGCGGTTCTCTTGGGGTCACCGCTGGCATTTTGTCTGACAGCGAATAAAATCGATAACTCGGCGCCGCGCTTTTCAGGTGAATATATCTCAAGCCTGCCTTCCGCCTTTTTCAGACATTAAAGCCAACCATCAAAAATATACCGATCAAGAAAGCTAAATTTAATTTAAATATTTAACTTTATATTAATAATATTGAACCAGATGATGTTAGTTTTATTGAATGCGTCTCGTCTTCGAATACGTCTATGAATAAAGTAAAGCATTGTAGGAAAAAACGATAACCGCCAAGCACTGAAATATATTAGGGCACGGATCAAAGTACACGTAGGTTTTTTCGATTTTCAACAGCTAAAATCAAGACTTCTTAACAGTATAAAAATTCATCGATCAAAATTTTCGGAAAATAATCGAAAATTGCCAATAATTCGAAAAATCGGAAATATTCTGAAAAGGTGACGATAATTCGAAAAAAAGAAATCTCGAGTAATCAGGAATAATTCTAAAAATCATACATATCGTGAAAAATATGTATTGAAGATAGGGCCGAAGTTTTTCTATTAGAAGTTTCAGTCCGGAACACATTTGTAAAATTATTTCAGACCAATATCTTGACTTGAAAAACATTTCGAAAACAGTTTTGAAACCCACTTTTAATTTTTTTTTGAAACATATATTTTTAAAATCATGCCTTATACACAAAGTAAACCATTAATCAGCACTACATTTTTTTGAAAACTTGCCGGTTAATGTAATATATCAATACATAATTATATGCATGTAAATCACCACAACATAAGATAATTACATAGATACATATGTACATGCGTGGGCGTTTTTACTGGAAAATTTTTCAACCAGAAAACTCCCGGTTAACGGCAAATAGTCCGGTTAATGGGTTACGCTATGTGAATAAAATTTTTATTATGTTTTCGAGTTGAAACTAAAAAAACGAAAAAATAGCATCACGTTTTTTTGTCTCGGTAGTTTCTTCAAATTTTTGGACAAACCACTGTGGCTGGTCATGAACAAGGATATGCTTAGGGCTGCCAAAAAGTTAAAATAGCGGAAGAGAAAATCAATAATGTCTTTCCCTTTTTAGTATGCATTTCTAAAAAGTCGATTAGGGTCCCCTGAAAATGAATCCGACCTAATAACCGATTTTGGCCAAGTGTAATACATTCCGTGGTGCGAAATGAGACGGCAAATCGCTTTTAATTCCTTTGGGTCTTATAGCATAAGTAAATTGAGCTATTAAACGTAAGAGTGACGTTTTAATTTCACCGAAGGCGGATTTAAGTAAATCACTAAAACATCGCAGCCAAATATATTTGGGCAATTTTGTTTGCATAACTGGAGCGCTGACATAGACGGTATATGTTGCATGAAATCAACCAAACCCCTAACCAAAGGGGGGCATCTAAAGAAAGCCTAGTGGACAATAGAGTTGTTCAGATAACTGATCAGGTAGTGCAGAGGAACCCCCCCTTTGGTTAGGGGTTTGTACATTATGTTCATTGGTTTTAATTGGTCTTATTACTATAAAATTTTGTTTGCTGGAAAACGCTTAAATTTATAAGTAATGAAATTGGCCATTTTAACAATCGAATTGGACGAGAAAAAATGAAGTTTAACATACACTTACTAACACGTTATCTTAACACCAATTATCTTAACAAAATTTGGTTATGTTTGTAGTTTTTGGACAAAACTTATCATAATTTTCAATTATTTCACCAAATTCTCTATTCAATTATTTTAACAAAAATCACTTATGTTATCAGCTTTTTTTTAAGATAACTGGTAAGGTGGTGTAACATTTTTAAGACTGTGACCGAAACGAATAAAAACAGAGTTTTGTACTTTTTGGCAATTTTTTAATAAAAATAAATTTTGATGAAATCAGAAAAAAAAAATGAGCTTTTTTTAAACCAGAAAACTTGTTTGAGTGTTTCTAAAATAGTAAATAAAAAAAAATAATCTGTTTGGATAATTTGAGTTCTTGAACTTCCGACAAATCGGATATAAAACACAATTTTAGTTCAAACCGAATAAATTGGTAATGATTAGGGCTTGATTATCGACATCTCTTCTTGTACAGTCGGTGCATCGTTATGGTATGGACCAAACCGTTTGGTTTTATTGGTTAAGTAATTTATTTGCTTTCAACCTAGTTTAATCCCAAAGATTTCCGTATTTTTTCCATCGTGTGCCCGATTCCCTAGACGGCTTGACGACATATGGCTCGTTCTAGCGCCAAATAGTCTTCCACGTAATATTTCAGGAAAAACTAGGAAATTTGACTCATTAAAACCAACTCGGTTGCCCGCGGTTGAAATTAACTTCAAAAGTTTGCAGATTTTATTTAGCATCTCCCACAGGAAAAATTATATTACGACACATTCCTACCTTTAACTCCTAGGGGTCAAAATTGGTAAAAACAGCTTTAAAAAATCAATTTTCTAGAAATCTAGGACATGGAGGTCTCAACAAAATTCAATTATCTTTACTCGGCGTCTTTTTTTTTTGAAAAATCGTCCCTTACTAGGCGACCCCCGGCCTTATTTGAAAATCTCTCCGTCACTTGGTGACCCTCTGTACTTTTTTTTTATTCGAGTGAATATTTGGGACATGTAATCTCCCGGCCATGATCTCGACGTCTTTAAAATCAACATGTTTGAAAGTTTTTTTTCTTTCAAAAACGTGTTATGTGGCCTTGTAATTTTTTCAAGTGGTCTTTTGGATTCAACCCATTTTGGGTACGCCATTAATTTGAGAAAGAAAAAATTCATTACCATGTTCAATTTACGAAATCGTAATATTTATCTCTTTTTGTTTGCCACCGACGCCACATTACACTAAACTTAATTAACCAGAGTGAGAACAACATTAATAATTTGCGTGTTTTTTTCATGAACAAATCAACCGCTTCTCTTTGCTTTTTGATGGAAAAAAGTTTAAACCAAAATAATTTTGCCTGTTTTGATACGAGAAACGTGAAATTGTTCAGATGGATTATTAAATGTTATGTTTAAATGATTGTTTGGCTGGATTCTCAATAAAAAATTGAAAACGGAGACAAGTTTGGGCGCTAGAGAGTATTTTAGAGGCCATTTTTGGCAATTTTTTCCGTTTTCAGGTTGGTGCCTGAGCTTTGCGTCTCTGTTACTTTTCGTCCAAAATATGTTTTCTCAAATTACATTTCCAACCGATTTTTTGTGAAAAAAAAAATTTGGACAAAACGTGTTGGACGAACAACTTTTTGGGCGAAAAATGTTTTGGACGAATAACATCATTGGACGAAAAGTAACATTGACGAAAAGCTCTAGCACCTTTCAGGTTTCTCCGGTTTCAAGTTTATCCGTTTTCAGGTAGTGGCCCAGTTATCTTGACAATTGTTTTGCTCAAAAAGTTTCAAGATAATTGAATTTTGTTAACATAACTGGGTCGGGATATTGGTAAAATAATTGGAAATCGCGATACGTTTCAGTACAACAAGTGTTAAGTCAACCTAACTTTGTGAAGATAACTGGTTATGTGGTGTATAAATTGTTTTAAATGAGTATTATAATAAAAATATGTAAAATTTAGTTCTAATCTTGGCGAAAACGTTCCAAAAAAGAAATTTTATCCACTAACAGGATGACGGTATAATTACGGGTTAAAGCTCACGCTAAACCGCACAGTGCCCGACCGCGAATAAATGTTTACTTTTTTTTTCTTCACCTAATCTCCGGTGATATAAGATCAAGGTGGAAAAAAAACAGCAAAAAAACATTGCGAGTTATGCGTCCGACACTTGATGTTGCCACACTTGATGTTGCCTCAGTCGCACTTCATCAAGCTGCTTTATTTCGTTCAATGTTTAGACTCTGATGATTTTTAAACTCCAGTTTTGACCAAGTATCACTTTACTCATATTATCGCCATCAATGGTCTAAATCTTGAGCCACTTTTTCGTTCGACAAGACAATAGTAGAACGACTTTTCAAGTTTAGCCTTTTAACCCCTTGATACGAAGTTGTAAAAACAGGCAACGCGCTCTTTCGGACAAAACGATTTTTTTATAAAAAGTTATCTAAAAAATGTCTTTTAAATGAAACGTTTTTCAGGAATATAACTTTTTTTCCTACGGTGTGTCAAAACTCAAAATTCACCGCTTTCTATTCTAGAAATTAATACCTAATGAAATTAGGGAAGAAAATAATTTTGAAAGAGGAAATAATTTTGGAGTTCGTCACCCGATGCGCATTCATTTCTAGAATAGAAAGCGGTAAATTTTGACCTTTGACACACCATAGAAAACGAAGAAATTTCTAGAAAAGTTTTTTGGGGAATTTGACGTTTTTCGATAAAAACCTTTCATATCAACGTAAATGTTTTCGAGAATATCTTTATGATTTTTTTGGTTTTTCACACGCAACTTATAAGCAATAAAGTGTATATTTACTAACCCGTCGCGCAAGAGTTAAAGAGTTAAATATTTTGGATTTTCAAGCAAGTATCACTTCCCTCATATTATCATCGGCATCAATGAAGCAAATCTTGAAACACTTTCAACTTTTGACACGGTAATCATTAGATTTTTTTGATTCAAAAGTGGTTCTTTTTAAAATGAGTAAATTTCAAAAGCTGATAATGAACGTGTCACCGAAAATTACGACATCGAGGCTCTCCTTGGAACATCAAGTAATTTTTCTGGAAATAGTGATTGGATTAGTTCTCTTGATTCTATTATAATATTGTTTCACAGGATTATAGATTCTGAACTGGAAGAAAAAATAATATAAAAAGTGAACTTAGATAAAGGTTGTTAAAACAAGAACCTAGATCATCGGCCAGGGAAATCATTTTTTGACAATAATATAGATTTTTTTTAATTTATACGGATGCATCGTAAAAATCGAAATGCATCGTAAAGATCGAATAACACCACAGATCTGGAAAACAACTTGTTTTTTGTTAAAATGGGTCGTGAGGTTATTTAGGGCTATTTTAGGTCATTTATAGTCATTTGAGGTCATTTAGGGTCATCTGAGGTCATTAAGAGTCATATGCTGGGGATAGGCGTAATACTACTTTGAAAAACACAAGCAAATGTACCATGAAATTTATGAAAATTATATTTGAGCACCACGTTTGTCATAAATAATTCATATCGAATTAGGTAATTCCAGAAATCTAGATATTCGACGTAAAGATCCATAGTTCAAAAATCTACTATTAATAATTTTGAAAATATAGTCTTGACATGATCGGCTTGACATAATTGCAGCTATAACACGAACGTTTTCTATAAATAGACTGTACACGTAAAAAACATAGAAAACCGTCATTTTGCTCTTTGATTTACCCCCACATGTTTGATTTCAAACTCAGCTTATTCTTCTGCTTGACATAAAAACTTCAATTTATGATCGAAAAGTCACAGTTATAGTTTAACCAAAATAGGCATGTAAAAACGTGTGATTTTGAAATCACTCAAAAATGGATCACAATAACGAATAATTATGCGGTATTTATGTTTCGATTAAAATTTAATTTAATATTATGTTTTCACATTTTATATTAACCCGTGGCATGACAAACGTTCGAAAAAACAGAAATTGATGGTAAATGACAGTTTTTACGTGGAAGATATTTTTTAGAAGAATTTCAATATGTTTCGATGACTTTTCAATAATCCTAACGTCATTTTTTATGAAATTGATCAGGTAGGAAAAATAAAACTTATCAATTTCACGAAAACTGTGGTTATTCAAGGCGGACAACCGGTAGAGCGGCTTTAATAAAACTGTGGTTGAATGCATGTATGGTCGTTGACGAATACCACGGCCGACTAAGAGACATTTCTAGATTTTCCCATTTCTAGAATTTCGAATTTTTTTCGAAGTGGATTTTTAATATAACGGCGCAGGAGCTGTACCAGAAGTGATGCTTTCACACGATTTTGGTTACACTAGCGAAATGTACAACCGTTATCTTAGATACTTTTGTTTAGTCAAAAAAAAAACGAACTTGTAACCAGAATATAAATGGTTGAGTTATCAAAGACCATAATAAGTGTATAACATCCTTCCTTACTCTCTCTCTTCAAGAGCGACCAAGAAACGTTTTACATCCCAAATATTATCTTTTTGCGCTTGGTCGTTTTACATGAAACGTAGTATTAGTAAATTATCAAATACGCAATTATGTTTGCGCAAAATTGAACATTTTTCTTTGTCCTCTGAAAACCAAAAAAACTCTAAATGGATTCTCATTTTTTTTTACTTCGTCGTTATCGGGTTATTTTGTAAGTATTTTTTTCTTTGTCAAATGATAGTTTTCCATTTTAATCCGTCTTTTCAACTCAGCAAACGCCTACGCTTAACAAAGCCTACGCTTAATAAGGCCTCGATAATATGAATATAAGGTGACTAAGAGAAAAAAAATAAGCCATGACCACCAAATTTAAGCCATGACCACCAAAGTGTAAAAAAAATAATTAAGGCACTTAAATCGTTGACACAAAAATGGGCCAATTGGTGGCCTCTAATGAAATTTATCACGTGACTCGTTGAACTTGACCTTGATTTTCCAAAAATATTAAAAGCTAACTTTTCGAGACGAACATTTTGGTTAAAACAGTTTTTTTCGAAAAAATTTGGTGGTCATGGCTTATTTTTTTTTTCCCTAAGTTTAATGAATAACGCCCCTATGATGATAAAGTTTACTTTTGTTTTCTGAAAAACAGATGTGCCACCGATTTCCTCACGGAATATTTTTTTATGTGTTCGAAAGTTACGAAAAAATCCATGGCCTTGGTAATTGGGTTGTATCAAAAAAAGTGGTATTTTTGATCGTTTGACGACCATATATGATCGCGAAGTCATGTCCAAGACCCATTTATCAATCATCTGGTAGCGAAGTCATGTTGGAAACACCACTTGGCGACCAAATTGTGGTCGCAAAAGAACACGAAAAAATAATTTTTTTCAGCCTCCGTTTTTGGAACCCTTCACCCTTTTTTGGAACATGCAAATTTGACTATGAAGTAAACTTTAATTAAATGGCCCGTATTTGGGGCTTGTTAGTAGCTATTTCTACGAAAATTATTTATCGTGATTCAGAAATGAATTGCATGGCAAATTGAAGCGTAGGCGTAATTGCATTTGTTTTTTGCCTTCTCAGTGAATCCGACAAAAAATTTCAATCTTCTTATCTTGAAATGCGGCTCCAGCAAGCACACTTGATAGGTCCCTTTAGCTTAGACGCTATTTTAGAAAATTAATCGACCCAGTCACATAATATGCTGCAAAACGCCGGCCAGTTCCATCATAGTTGTATTTAAGCTTTTTGAATAAACGGTTAAAACATATAAAACGACTTTTGTCAGTTATCTGACGCCCAAATCCCTATTTGAGGGAATAAAAATTGATAAAAAACACTGCATAAAGTTCTTTTTATCAAATTGGATGATTAGCACAATAAGTGTGATCACGGTACACTTAACTAATGTAGTCTAAATTTTGAAAAATGAAAAAATTTGAAAATGCTTAATTATGATAAAAATTGATAATAACTGATAACAAAGTTATGAAAAAGTTAATGAAAAAATAATAAAAAATTGACAAAACTGGAAAAAAACTGGTAAAATACTATAAAAATACTGCAAAAAATAGTGGCAAAATAGTGGAAACAAAAACTTGAAAAATTGAATACAAATTGATGAAAATTAAAAAAAAATGATAAACTTTTTTTAGTAGAAATTAAAAAAAATCACTTGAAAAATTGTAAGTATATTTACTTGACTTCTAGAGTTTTGCTTAAAACGAAGATAAAATTTTAGCTGATTTATCTTTGGCATAGGTATGCAAGTTTCACGTGGCTCTAATTTTAACTCACATAAAATGACCTCTATACGACAGAATAATTATCGTCAGGTGTTAAAAATATGATATTTTTACCAATTAGTTAACTGTCATCTATCGAGCTGTTAAATCAGACCGTCGACGTTTTTGGTACCCTAAGCAGTATAATCTTTCATTTATACCAGTTACAGGTACACATTTCTGACACATTCACTGTTTTTAAGAAATGAAAAGTTTGTTTGTTAAAATCTTAAATTTTTCAAATAATCTTTCATAATCTGGAATATGACACGATTTCTAACAATTTCTTGCTTTTCAGAGCATTTCGTGCAAATTTTCAGGAACTTCTCCCTGGGAGTTAATTTGGAATATAATTATGATTGGCTGAAAACGTCGTTATATTTGTTTTGCTAATGCCGAGATGACGCATTGTTTGTGATCCGATTATTTTGGTTTGTTACCGTCTTCATGATGTATCGGTTAAGGGCGGTTACGAGATTATAGTTTCAGGCGAAAACCGCCCGAGAAAATATGCACCTAGTTATGACTTATCTCATCAAACGAATGATTCGTGGTTCATTTCCGATTCAACAAATTTATCTCTTTTTGTGATGAAATTTAGAGATTTCGAATGCTGCTTAGGTGCTTGAAATTCAAACCAAACATTTGTTTTACAAAACGCTATCTTTTACGCGACACGTTTTTGGTCTAAATAATTTGTCGTAAAGTTACAGATCTAACCTTAACGCGACAATATACGACAATGGCGCAGCTTAATTATCGCGACGCTCGTGGTGTTAACCCTAGACCGCACAGTGTAGACCAATTGGGTCACACGGCCCTTATTTTGGAAATATCTCGAGTTAGGCGTAAGACAAAACTCTAAATCAATTTAACTCGAATTTTCTATCCTTTCTTGATGTAAAATGATATGAATATAATATTTCTCGTTATTACAGTATGTATGACCTATGGCGATAAGGGAGTTTGAAATTTTGTGTCACAAGTCTAGTATGCGGCTCGCTCGGCCTCGTTTCTTTTTGTGGAGACTATTCCACAACATATAAAAGGGCATTTTACCTTTTTACCAGCTACTCTTCCGCAGTTTATCAATTTGGGGATACGTATCTCTGATCATTTCAATAAAAAAATTTTAAAGTTATTAAATGTCCAAAAAATGTCCAAAAAATGTCCAAAAAATGTCCAAAAAATGTCCAAAAAATGTCCAAAAAATGATAAAAATGATAAAAAAAAAAGCCAATTGAAAAATAAATGGGAGAAAAAAAATACATTTTGGAATATAAATACACAAAATAAACAAAATATCTAGAATCCACTTATTATTAGATATATTTTTTAGTGTTCTTAAAAGAGATAGACTGTTTTACACAGTTTTTTTTAATATAATTCTCAGAACAAAAAGTACTACACTGTAGACGCGAGACTGAAATTTTGTTGTTTTTTTAGAGAGATACAGCACAAGAACTACATTAATTCTGGATTCCCTTATCGCTATAGGTCTTACATACTGTATACGTTTTTTTTTCAGAAATACCATTCTTTATACATGTATGAGAAGTCTACTCAGCGTTTTACATGAATTTCCGCCGTTTTTCCTTCGTATTTTCTAGATAGCCAAAGTTTAGTTTTTTTTCCGCTCGTCAAAAACTCGAATATCGCCGAATCTAGAAAATGCCAGAAAAAAACGATGGCGTAAATTCGTGTAAAACGCCGAGTATCGTGCACCAGGCGCTGTTATCGGACCGGGGTTGATAACAAAAATGACCTAAAAATTCTTAAGTGGTAAATACAAACTGCTGGAGAAATAAAAATCTTGATAAACCTCGGTTATAATTTTTACCGTTATTAATCTTGTTTTGGCGACCCGTTCTTATACCAGTCCGTGTTCCTTATTTACCTTCGCCTAAGAGTTAAATAAGAGGCTATACGGTACAGTGTCCTTTTATGGCGCAATCGTCACAAGAATTTTTATGCAAGCAAGGAGATTTTATCGTTAATCCGTTTGCCAAAAATACGACAATAATTTTTTAATATGAAAAAAAACGAATTTTATAGGACTCAGTTTCGCATAAATTCTGGTGATTCATCGTCAGCTAAGCGGCTTAATTGCGCGGCCGATCGACGTTTGAAAAATAAATAGGGCCGAATCCGGTCCAGTTTTTGTTTCTAAAAAAAGACAAAGAAAAAAGGTTTATTGAACGGGGGTACTAATACTGTTCATTACATGCATAACAATTCGGCCCCGGCGATAGTTTAGCCCCCTTCTCATGCGGTTTATTTGAATGAATCATCGAAATGGGCTAAACAAGTGGATTTGATGCCACGCCATACCGCTATGTGGGATTTTTCAAAATCCGATTAGAGCTGCCCGTCTCGGAAAACGAAAGTCCATCTATAAGGGCTTCTACCTATACACAACGTTAAAGACCGCTTTGACTCATTTTTCTTTTCAAGTGTGAAATTTCACAGAGAAAAAATAGTTAAACTTACAGATAGTTCGACACCTGTTTAGTTAAAAAAATATAGGTGGCCCTTATTATGGGAAAGCGGGCCAAGGTGGCCCTTATCGTGAGGCCCTTATCATGAGGGGGAACGTAATCTAATATAAGTAAGGACCGTATATACCGTTTGCGGAAAACACAAATTGAAAGGTTGTTTCAAAACCAGATTTTTGATGTGATAAAAAAATTAACCGTTGGCCGTCCAAAAACCCGTTAACCGGCAGATTTTTAGTGGCCGGTTAATCCGCCGTATCCCGTGTTATACTTTTGTTTGTTTTCGATTTCGAGAAGTCTCGTAAACCTAAACAATACCTAACCGGTTATCGTAACAACTGTTTTGCTCAAAAAGAGTATTGAATTTTGTTTAGATAATTGGGTTGGGTATTCGGTAAGATAATTAGAAATCGCGATACGTTTGGGTCCCAAAAAGTGCTAAGATAAGTGGTTAGGGGGTGTAAAGTACGGTTTTCAGAACGATCATAAACCGCACCTTTCGCCGGCTTAAAATCCATATCAAATTAGACTAGCAAAGTGAACCGCTAACGTTAAACCGAAAAAAAATGCCCAGAATGAGATCAAAAACTTATATTTAATTTACTGGAAGCCGTTTGTAACAATTGATTCGTTTTTCGAAATGATTTTTTTTTCAAGACATTTTCCAGATGGTAAATACGATTACACCTAAAGCTACGTCGCGACCACAGCTACTTTCAACGCAAATTAAATTAGTCCAAGCTCAAAAGTGTCCTCAGAGGAAATATTACGCAAAAGATATCAAAAAAGTGCGTCCGATTCAAGGAGAACGTGTGAATCTCATCTAATTTGAAATTTTAGCAAAAAAAATGTGATAAAAAATAGCGGACACGTTCAAAGACGCCAGTAATGATATTTTTGTTGTAGGGACTCGATTTTTTAGGACTAGGGTACTATCTCGACCGTTAACCCCGTTTCTGAGTACATGGTCGCGAAAACTTGTTAAAAACAACATTTTGTGACCATTTGGTCGCGAAACCATATTTTGAACAACAATTCGCGACAAAATGTGTTGTCGCGAAAGTACTCATAAACGGGTTTTTTGTGACCAAGAATGGTCGCGAAAGTACTCTTCACCATTTTCAAAATAAATTATCAAAATGGCATGTATTATACAGTTAATAAAAGTTTATTAACTCTCAGGCGCCGCCGTGAACAAGACGAAATTCATTTATTCTCAAAAGTGCCCTGAGAAGCAAAATTATTACATAAAAATTAAGAAAAAGTACGTCTGATTCAATGAGAACGTGTGAATCTCATCTAATTTGAAGTTGAAGTAAAAAAAAGTGATAAAAAAGGTAACGGACACGTTCAAAGATGGCGGGTTGACAAGCTGAGTGTGCGGTACCAGCCCACACCAAGAAAAAATTATCTCAAACGGGGGGATGCCAATTTGTATAAAAATACTTTTTGGTTTTACAAATGCGCTATTTGCTTGAAGATCGAAATTGAACCGAAACTACGTGGGTCGACCAGAATCAGATTATCGCAAGGGCTTAGATAAAAAAAAACACATTTTCGAAATCAACTGCGTGCACCTTATGTGGGTATAAAAATAGTTTCAAGGCGGTAATAAGTGAAGTAAAAACAAAACAACTAATATTGCGAAATAGTTGTATAGTATGTTTACATGTGTCGTCATTCCCTATGAAATCAAGTGATATGATTGGCTTGCTTCTGCGTAGGTTTTGTCTCATAGCCAATGGTACCACTAGTATGCTGACTAACATGATTATTTTCTTGGGGTTTGCACAATAAATTATAATCAGGGGACAAGTTATACTGGTTTAGTCTCATGAAAATCGGCTGCGCGTTTTTAGTATACCGTGTCGGCTTATTTTAAAATGATATTGACCAATAGGAGCACCCCATTGCAAGAAAAAATTGCTCTATTCTAGAAACGCTCAGCCGATTTTCATAAGGCTAAACCTGTAGATGTATTTTGAAGGTTTTTTGAAACCATTTATTGTATTTTTCTAATGACTCAATGTAAATTACAATGTATTATACAAAAAAAGTGGTGGGTTAGGCTTATATGAGGAGGGTTAAAAAAAAGTTGACAAGGCGAAACTTCGCGAAATGCTGTAACTCGATTTTTGATTTTCCCAGAATTATGAAAATGCTTTCTGTCAAAATTAAAAAGTCTAATCTGGATAATCTAAAATAACCGAAACTTGGACATTCGACTATTTAAATACTCTGACTAAGTTTTTTGAACAAACTTAAAACGAACGATTCTTTTGTCTTTTTAGGAGAAAATGTTGTTCATTTTCCTGATTTTATGACTCATTAAAATTCAGTTTAGATAACGGTTCATGGGAACACATTTTCTACTGACCCATTGGCAAACACTAACATTAACATCGTTATATAAATTGAATGTCCACTTCAAGTTGTTTAATGTTAGCAAACGGATCCCGCATAAATACCCCATTTTGTTTCACTTTTACCCGCCCGTGCTGTTATGTTTTACGTTTTTTGAGAAAATATTTTCCCCTAATACATATCTTTAGCGCTACGCCGTTATGTTTCACTTTTCGCGCTCGGGCCATTATGTTTCACCGTATTTCCAATTTTTTTGTGAAACATAACGGCGCACCCTGTGTATTGGCCGAGAAGTACTTCTCGTAAAACGTTTTAAGAGGTAATTATGCCAACAGGAATGCATACCGTGTGCGCTCTACTTTTTTTCACTTTTTCACTTTTTCTTGAAAAAAATTCCCGCCTCTCCACCGACGCTTTGCGTTCTAAAGTGGCGACAAATTTTGTAGAATTTTCAATCATTTTTTGATTTTTTGATTTCAGTGTAGTTAGTGAGCTTATGTCTGAGAATCTATTTAGACAAAAAAGAGGTTAGTATCGCAATGCCGTATTTGGTAATTCATGGTTCCATATAAAATATTCTAGAGAAACTTAAAACTTTCGGTCTAGACAAAATTTTAGAATCAAATCAAAACTTCTAAAAGTAAATATTTTTTGCGGAAAAAAAGTAACGCCTTTTCGGAAATAATTTTTCCAAAGGTCACTCATCGATCGCAGTTCGAGGTGAAGATTAAGTGTGAACACGGGAAATTAAACTTTCCTAACGGAAAAAAAGCAAAATTGGATCGAATATTACAGTTTGGAACTTTTCTATGTTTATGCCCGATTAGCCCGAACACGAATAAATTGCATTNAATACATGCCTTAAACCTCTTAACACGACGAGGCCATAACCAAGGCCAACAAAATACATGTGTATGTTCATTACTCTGAGGTTTCTCAATTCGACCAAAGTTTTCTTCTTTTTTTCCTCCAAAAAGAAAAAATATATAGAAATTTGAATAAAATTTTCGTGGGGAATTATCACTAAAGGTCAGATGGGTTTCAAATATGAAGTAGCATTACCGGTATAGCAAGATACACCACCTAACCATCTGACTTAACACCATTTGGCTTAACAGTTTGCATTTGACTTAACATTTGCATTTGGCTTAACAGTTTGCAGTTGAATTAACACTTTTTTTGTCCTTTTTTTCTCTTTTCTTTCAGCATTTCCGCCTACGCATTAGCCATGTGGATTAACAGTTTGCATTTGACTTAACACTTTGTATATGAATTAACATTTTTTTTTCGGAAAAAAAATGTGTTAAGTCACATGGTTAGGTGGTGTATAACGATTTTTTTGATTTTTTCGTTCATTATATTAATTTGTATCATTTTTGCTCATTTTATTCGTCAATTTGGAATTTAAATCTCGAGAAAAAGCCTATTTGCATTTGAGTTAACACTTTTTTGTTTCAAGTTTTCCATGGTTTTAACCTACGCACTACCCATGTGGCTTAACAGTTTACATTTCGGAAAAAAATGTGTTAAGTCAAATGGTTAGGTGGTGTATATAAAGTATGATACATAAGGTGCGTGGCGGTGAAGGCTACTTTCGCGACCATTCTTAGTCCGGAAAAAACCTGTTTATGAGTACTTTAGCAACCACACATTTT
>SCLG01000855.1:0-10019 GCA_004367875.1 Oikopleura albicans
GATACCTATTTTAAGAGAACGTGTTTTCATCATCGACCCAGATATGGAATTTGCGTTTACCAAACTCCAATCTCAACAAAAACAGTCCTTCCAATTTGTCCACTAAAACCAACCCTCTAAAAAATTTCGTCTTTTGAAGTTTGGTTTTTGGGTTAAAATTGTGTCACGTATATTTTGGTTATGCCGACTTTGAATCATTATTTTAATCAACAAGTGGGCTCTCTAAGTATCGGTTCCGAAATGTGATAAGACCCGGTTGTTATCAAAATAAAAACTTTCAACATAACGTCACTTTTGTACGGTCGGTGAGAATTGCCTTCTGGACCCAAGAATTTCCATTATGAAATTTGTTGCTTTCCAAAATTTGTTATCCACTCGGCTTATTAGCCTTTTTGATTTTCTACTTTGGAAACTAAAGTTTAGAACTCCGTTCTGTTATTATATGTTACTAGCTACCGAAACGGAAAACCAAGTAAAAGTGTACCGGTTTAGTCTCATGAAAATCGGCTGCGCGTTTCTAGAATAGAGCAATTTTCTTCTTTTTTTCTCGCAACGGGTGCCCCTATTGGCCAATTTCATCTTAAAATATGCCGACACAGTAAACTACGTGTAGAAATGCGCAGCCGATTTTCATGAGACTAAACCAGAAGACTTTTTGCGAGCTCATGAAATTTTTTTCTGAAAAGCGTCCTATCCAAGGTAATTTTTTTCACTGAGCCCAACTTGCAAAAAATACTAATGAGAAAAGTGCCAGATGTGGCGTTAGAGAGCAATAAATGTGCCTAATTCAAGTGAAAATTTGCTCATACTAAGCTAAAAATGATAAAAAAGAAAGGTCGTAAACTAAAAAATCATTAAACTCATCTTTTTTGATAGGAAACTCACAGAGTCCTTATTTTATCAAATTATATGATTAATATATTTTTGGCCGAATACAGGTTTTAATTTAGATTTCGGTGGTTTCCTAATAACCGCAGTGCGGTTGTTTCTAGTTTGCACCAAAACTGGCTGGAAGAAGTTTTAACACAGTGATTTGCATAAAATATTTCTCGGAAAAATGTATACTTTCTGACGATATGGTTCACAACCATATACTGTCACTGGATTTTAGTGTCATTTATATGTATCGGGGGGTAATACTGCGACGGCAGTTTTTCATTCGTTCAGTTATCTTGCCATTTTTTTATTTAAATTTTCCGAAAATACCTATTTGTGTTAAGCACTGCGATAATATCTTGCAGCTTTTCCACCTGGCTCCGTTATTTTCCAGGTTTCTTCATTCGAAAGCGGCAAGATAACGGCGCAGGGGTTCGATTTTCACATAATTTTGTTTGGGCGCAGGGGTGTATATTTACATGCATCCAACGCTAGCCGTGAGAGTTAACTCCCAAGGGTCCAAATTTGGACTAAAACGCGTTTGTGACAATGTTTAGTTTTAAAAATTTCAATTCGGTTTATATTTTCTCTGATAGAATTTAATTAGACCCGTGTTTCATCGATTTCCGATTGAGCCCGCTTTAATATCATTTTCGGTCCATTTACGACGTTTAGTCAAAATGTGGACTAACGGACCCCTGGGAGTTAAAAAACGACATTTATTTAGTCAATCATAGAAATAGCCTTTATAAAGAGCATCAGGTTTCCCGTCAAAGTCACCAATTGAGAAAAAAAAATTAAGTCAAAATTTTAGTGCAATTGGATTTGCTCACATTGTCAAGAGTTTTCACGTTTCAAGTCAGATGTGAAATCCAATCGGCGTTAAAAGGCTTAAACCACTTAAAATCGAAATTGAACCATTTCTTTTTGAACGTGGTTTATTTTTTTGCAATAGTTTTTTTGCTATTTTCGTTCGAGTTTCCATAAAGTGCAGCAACGTTGAAAATTTTTGGTAATCGCGGTGTTGTTTTAGCTCATGGATATCTTTCAATATAAGCAGATAAAAAAATCGGCAGTCAATTTGATCATCTATTGCACGATAATGCAGTATGGTCCGATTTTAGATGGATGATCAAAATTTAAGTCATTTCTAGAATAAAAATAGAAAATGCTCTCAATTGGTACACGTGTTTTTTTATAACTACAGGGGGGTCGCCAAATAAGGGCCCCTCAAATAAGGATCGCTTTCGCCAAATAAGGGTCGGTCGGGCCAAATAAGGGTCGCTGATTTTAACATTTATTTAGATATTGTTCACTATTTTATTGTCTGCCTATAAGAATAATTAATTTTAATAGTTATTTATTTCAAATTAATTTTAAAATTGATATAAAAACAAACTCATTACGGAAAAAATCATATTTGTATACAGTAATAGCAATAAAATCCGCTAGTATCCGCCACATACTGTACCTGAGAATGGGTACTAAAGCTTCATTTGGTAACCCTTACGCAGTTATTTTGCTGAAGTATTTGAACTGCAAGATACCTGCACAATGCGTGGACGTAAAATGGTACAAAAATGCACTAAAAGTTCAATTGATAGTGAAATGTTTCTCCGCAATTTTTCAAATTCTAACTTGTTCAAGAAACTCATTTTTTACACATACATACAAATAACTGCGTAGTATGTAGGCGGAGTAGCTCAACAATATGCTAAACAAATCAGCCGGGTAACTTTGCAGTGTGTGGGATAAAAGCAGAAACGGGGATTTTGGTCTAAAAATTATTCGAAAATTTGATTGCGAAGTCAAAACTAAATTTTGAATAAGACTTAAAGTTTTACAGTGTAAAAAGCGTTCTTAATGGGATTATCGGCCGTCCAAACACAAAAAAGGGAAGAATATGTTTCGCCAACAAAAATCGCGTAAGGTCCTTACGGTAAGGAGGATCGTCCGTATGTGGAAGTGCAAATTATTTAAACAACAGAAGACACTTAGGAATGAAAAATTTTAAATGAAAAAGATATTTGACAAAAACCCGCAATTTGAATAATTTGGAAACAATTTGATTTAATTTGCATGAATATTATAAATGATTCTTGGGGCTGAAGGGGCCCGGAGTTATACATGTCGGCATATGTCAAAAATTATAGCTGTCATTATATAAGTCCTGAATTAGAACAGTCATATAAAAAACGACTAAATCATACCTACACACAGAATAAAATTTGAGATCCTGCATCGGCACACATTTTTGTGAAGAATTATAATTTATGAGAGCACGCATATTTTTGTGAGAGCACGAACGCACAATATTTATATACATAATTGGTGGAGATGCTGGGAAGCAAATCCCGACGCTCCGAAACCTTATTGAGTTCTTTGATTTTTGGAATGTTTTGGAATCTATCGGCGCTGCGCGAGAGGTCCACCGCGCTACAGATATTAAAATTTGACTCCCAGAATAAGTCGATCAAAGGATCGAAAAAGTGAAAAATCGAAAAGTCGAAAAGGTGAGTCTGACAAATTTCTAGATTTCTGCGTCACAGTGAAAACAGAAGAATTTTAGCAGAAAATACTTGAACAAAAAAATATCAGCCATTAACTCCGTCTAACCGATAAGGCACGATTCTGCCTAATCGAGTTTCATCGTTAATAACAGCCGTACGTATAGAGATTTTTAAAAACGGAAAACAGTAAATAATTTTTCCAGCAAATCTACGTAAATCTAACAAATATTCGAGTTTATTTTATATTTTAGTTTAGTAGGAAATTCGACATTAAACGCACCATTTTTTATAAAAAATCTGAACTTTTTTACTTTCGTCCTCTGTTACAGGTAAACGGACAAACTTTTTTGACGGGAGATGTAAAAATCTACCAACAAAAATGAAACTATTTTTTATGTGTTTTCAACCATTTTTGTTTTTCAATTTTTAGCGAAATCTGGATTAGAAACATATCCATTTGAACGAAAATTTGGACAAAACATTGTTTGTTTTGTCTTTAGTTGGCTAGTACAGCAAAGCGGACACTTTGTTTGCAAAAATGATAACAAAAGGTGAATGTTCCAACGAAATTCAATTAATTACAGTCCCTAACTCCATTAGAGTACTACTCAATTGTGCTCAATTTTGAACGATTTTGAAATACTCTTTTGTGAAAAAATGACCCCAGTAAAAGCGTGGGGAGCTAATGGGAGCTAATGGGAGTATGGACAATAATTAAAAATTACAAATTGGATAACAGTCATCTCAATTATTAAGAGTAATATTTGATCATACTTCTGTCCACAGGTGCCGAATTCAATTGGTTGGCGCCTATATCGGCGATTTTTTTAGAAAATCGTTTCTGGCAATTTTTTACTTTTCTTTGTAAAAATTGTTTTGATAAATTAGAATAAAATTAAATCATAGATGAGAAGCAGTTATTTTTTTACGTAGATTTGTTTTTATTTAATTAAAATTCGTTACTTACTTCAGATTCATATAATATGAATCATATTCAATAAACAATGCGCGCGCATCGGTGAGAGGGAGTTAATGTGTGAGGTGTGATTTTCACTCATCCAATGGTCTTGTACTAATAGTAAAAGAAGATCTTTGAAAAAACACTGTACTTGAAATACACTTCATTTTTATAATTTAAAACAGAATTGAAGAAACCTAATTTTGAAAACTAAACTTAAAGACTCAACTTAAAGACTTCGGGCCTCTCACAGTTTACGTTTCTGAAGTTTTTCAGAAAAAAAATGTTTTGTACAATCAAGTTTATAAACAATGCAACTCACCCATCCTTAAAAACATGATCCTTAAAAATGCGTTTTTATACCCGCTTACCGGCGCTGTTATGTCACATATTCTATTATATTTCGATTTCTGTTTTTCGAGAACCTAAAACGTCCATATTTGTAAGACTGTAAATAAGTATTATAAATGTGTATTGACATGTAATTACATACAATCAATTAAACGCTACTTTGCATCAAATTTTGAACCTATAACTCTAGGGTGTCAAATAACATTTTGCTCAAAAATTGGCCGTTTGAGTATGGTAAAATTTCAAGATCAAATTTTAAGCCAAATTTCAAGGTCAATTTTTTAAAGGTCAAATGTCAAGATCAAATCTCAAGCCAAATTTTAAGTTCATTTTTTTAAAGGTCAAATTTCAAGAACAAATTTTAATCCAAATTTCAAGGTCAATTTTTTTAAGGTCAAATGTCAAGATCAAATTTTAAGCCAAATTTCAAGGTCAAAACGTCCTAACAAAAGAATTACCCTCAATGGCCAGAAAACTACGAAGAATATGCCGCGAAATAAAGAAAATATTTTCGGCAAAAACACCCAAATTGAAGACTTGGAACACCGCATCAAAACGAATGAAGAAGTAATCAACACTCTGCATGAAGACAAAGGTGAACTGAAGAACAATCATCGAAAACTAGCGTTAAAAAAGTACTTTCGACAGGAGATCGACGAATTATCAAAACACAACAAATTTTTAGAAGGTGAAACACGAGGATGCCGATGCATCTCATACGCTTTTTTGGCCAACGAGTGCGAGCAGGACAACAAGGAACACACGCTGAGCTCTCAAAAACCGAGCAATTTTCAAATACTCTATTTGGATGTTGCTAATTGAATGGATACGGTCAAATGCTAATTGAATGGATACGGTCAAATGCTAGTTGAATGGAAATGCTAGTTGAATGGATACGGTCAATGGATATTAGTCAAACGCCGCGTTGCGCAGCTATAAACAAGCCGCGTGCTAAATGAATGTTTGTTTGGCTCGAAATAGAGCGTTGGCCGAAGCTTGGGGGAAACAGAGCTCGGCCAAGTCAACAGCAGAATACGAAGAAACAAATAGGGAAAACAATAAAATATTACCTTTTTTCTTTATTGCATGAAAAGAACGACAACCGAAATAAACAGTTATCAAGCTACAACAGCGGCGATTATCGATTATATGCATTTGTAGGCTCATAAGCATAATTATAAGTAAGTCTCGAGATACAGATGTGTAAAAAAAAAGGTTATGTAATAACTAAAGTATCATAATTTTTTTGATTTTTACGGACATTTGCATAAGCCTATCTGCAAAAATTACTTTGAAATGAAATGACCATGCTTAAAGATGTCCCAGTATACAAAAAGATGATACTTGTGGACATACGCACTGACGTCGAGAGAACGTCGCACTTCCTAAAGAGCAATGAAAAATTCGATTATGTAAATCTGGTCAATTTAAATGGGCAAAGTTTAAGACCTCTAAATCATTTGACCAATACGCTGGAAGCTCACGAATATTATAGGAATATGTAGAACAGACTATCCCGAAAATTAAAGAGCTTAAAAAGGAGCTTGATAAGGTGACGGAACGTCGGGAAGTTAAAAAATCCTAAGACTGTCAAATGTTATGAAACTCGATATCACTTAATTAAAATCGGCTTGAAACTTCCCGAAGGAAAAAAGGAAATAATGACTCAAAATTTTTACTATTTGAACAAAGTGAATTTTTAATAAAACTGTACCCATAAGTCTGCACCAGAAACAGTTTCGAACACATATAATATTTTTTTTTTGCGGAGAAAGTTTGAACTCCCTCTTATCAAACTAAAAAAATGTTATTTTATATTTTAAAATGAAATCGAACGCCGTTACAAAAACACGTTTTTTCAAAAAATGCTTAAAATATTTGTAGATAAGATACACAGAATTGTAGTTTGAATATGGCAAGCCAGTCAGACGCAAACAATGACAGATTCGAAAATCACGATAATGAAGAATCGGAAGAAGCAGTTATATTTTGGGATGACCTTATAAATGAATCTAATAACGAGTCAAATAAACATTTTGAGGGTGAGCATGACACGGCAGAACCGATGGAGGAACGACGTCTGATCCACTTACGGGAAATATTGTAGCAAGAAGCTAATACAGAGCACGAAATAGACTGGCGCCAAGAAAGTCGAGAAAGACAAACCATGTGTTTTGAATGCCCGGTTTATTATGAATCGTTCAACACGAATTATGAGTCTGAATTATGAGTCCATTTCTTAAAACACACAAACCTACATGTGTCAACTGCAATGTTACGTACAAGACATGGCAGGACATGGAAAACACCAGCCCTATTGCGCAAGAGCCTCTGGAGTGTTCATTGTGCCGCCTCGGGAAACAAGAGCTCCCGTTCAAAAGAAAATAACTAGGCCACATAAATGCTCTCTATGCCATCTTAAATTTGTTCGTTGAAAATCATTGTACCAGCATCAAATAAAAAAATGCTAAAGACGATACTCTATTTGGATACTCTATTTGGATACTCTATTTGGATNTGATCGTCTGTGTCCAAAAAGGCCAAAGAATGGAATTGAGGGTACTTTATTACAAGTACAGAAGTTGTTACCTAAGAAGCGCTTGATACCCCGTAAGTGTGAATAGCGGCTACTTCGGGAAACAACTGTACATAAAATGGACCACGATAGAATGACAGTTAACTTTTCCCAGTCAGAATTTTATTCTGACACTGTCAGTTTTAAAATATAACTGTCAATATAAAAAGGAGAAGGGAGAGTGACTGAAGCTCACTCTCCCTGTTACATTTTCTTCCTACGACCCCTTTTTCAGCACATTTACAATAAAATAAAAACACATACGACAAATATACCTACAGTAAGGTGGCACAAATTAACACGCTGCCCAGTATATCAAATTTGCGACTTGTTTGGCGTGGATAAGGTGAACAATTTCATTGTTATACACAGGACACAAGAACTTCTAAGCAAATTAAGCATTTCAAATGTGGTAACAACAAAGAATAATTTTCAGGATACTTGGATAAAACCAAATTATACCTCATACACCAATAACTAACTCAGCTTTTGTGTTCTACATAATTACTCCATTTTTTGTTAATGTTTCCATTTCTTTCTTTTCTCATATACAAATGATGAGTTTTACTACACACAACATTATTTCTTACTGTCTAACACAACATTTTCCTACTGTCTAATTTAGAAGCGCGATTTCTTGCAATAATTTTATTAACATTTCTTGTAATTTTTTATCAATAAACAAAAAAAACCATTTTCACGAATCATCCTTTTATTCGCGCTGTCTGCATTAATTCGGTGGTAAGGGTTTATTTTGGTGGCGAGAGTTACCCGACTCGGAAACACAATCTCGGCGAAAAGAAAGGTAAAAAATACGAGGAAGTACCGGAGCGACACTTGCGCCTCGAAGCTGCCACGTTAGACATAGCCTCCAGATCGATTGTTATACAATAGGTCGGTGAATATAAGAGTCGACAAGACACACAGGCGTTGTATGAAATAAAACAAGCGGTAAATAATGTCCAGTATTTGCAAAATGGCATTTTCCGATGCAACACAAATGGCATATTCCGTGGCAACTCTCATCCAACTGACCATCGTTTTTGTCCAACCGCATGTTACCTGTGCTACTCTGAAACATGCCCAAAAAAGTGTGGGTGGGATCCGTTGTTTCACTCATCGTCGGTGGCATCTTTATTCCGCTCCTGCGTGCTCGATTTTAAAGCCCTATGGACCATAGGCTATGGTTAAGATAAATTCCGATAAATTTTGGTCAAAAATTAACTTTTTAAAAGAAATATACCTAAGATATTCAGAATATTCCCATTTAGAAACCACATTCAAATTAAAAATGTGAAGGTCGGTCAAATTAACCGTCCCTTAAAGTTAACTCGTCCCCGTTTTTTGTCTACATTTTTGCAGACTGACCCTCAATATCGCCTAGTTTTTATGATAAATACCTTAATAAAAATATTCGTGGGTGTATTTGAGTTTGTTTTATATTTATAGACGTTACTGTACTTAGTAATATGAATACGTTAATTCGTATGTTTAATTAGTAGCCCGTTATCCATTTTTTATTATTACAAACGGTTCTGTTTTCATTTAAATTAAATGGCAAAATGGTCCAAAATTTACACAACCTAACCAATTATCTTAGCAACTGATTTGCTCAAAAAGTGTTAAGATATTTGAGTTTTGTTACGATAACTGGGTAGGTCGTTTGGTAAGATAATTTATAATCGCGATACGCTTCGGTCCAAACAGGGTTAAGATAACCATCTTTGTTAAGATGACTGGTTAGGGGTGTGTATGATTCTTGCAATATGCGTTCAAGTCAAAATTGTAGCTCTAAATACAACCGAGTTGACCCCTTGCTGTTTCCATTAATTGAAAACCATCATAAAATTGATTCGGTTGCCTAACTTGATATTCAAATACGAGTAAAACTATCCGGCTTTTTAAACTTGACGGCTCTTAGTGATGATGTCATTCGATTGATTAGCTGCATCGGGTAATA
Organism: Oikopleura albicans; assembly: GCA_004367875.1. Taxonomy (NCBI): domain Eukaryota; kingdom Metazoa; phylum Chordata; class Appendicularia; order Copelata; family Oikopleuridae; genus Oikopleura; species Oikopleura albicans. Next base: position 9,231 of record SCLG01000855.1, read on the forward strand.
AGTATATTCGAGCATCATCAACGCTTGCACAATAAACATAACATTCTTTTTTTTCTAATCCGTGACGGTATCAATTTGGGCGGTTTTGGGTACCTCTAAATCCACTCTGTTAGCTACAAATAAATTTGTTTAGGTCTGAATGAGATTAAACCCGATTTTATAGTCCGCATTTGTCAGCTTTGTCACTTTCGATGTTCTCGGTTATGAGTCGACTTAACGATCCAAAATTATTCATAATCGCAAATGGTGTCCCGTAGAACAAATAAAAATTAATAAAAACATAATTACACAAATCCTACCTATAAAGCTATCAACTCGTAAAGTATATAAGAGTTTTTGAGACATTTTAATTATTGGGATAAAAATCAAAGATTTTGTTTATGCAAGGATGCCCCATCAGTTCGACAATTATTCATTCGTTATTAGCAATTTATTATATACAGTCCTTAGAAGGGATAGATACGTTTTTATCCTTATAATTTTACAAACTCGGAAACGTCCATATTATGGGGAGCGCTTCAATTGGTACCGAATTTATTTTGGTACTAAAACTTCTTTTGGTACTGAAGCTTTTTTGCGTAACTGAAACTTTTTTGCGTAACAGACGGTCTAAATCTTGCGGTACCAAAAGAAGTCTTAGTACCAGAAGAAATCTTGGTACCAAAAGAAGTTTTAGTACCAAAAGAAGCATTGGAACCAAAAGAAGCTTCAGTACCAAAAGAAATTCAGTACCAATTGAAGCGCTCCCCATATTATGCAAGTGTACTTGAATGAAGTGTTCTTTACTTT
>SCLG01000855.1:22499-36770 GCA_004367875.1 Oikopleura albicans
ATCCCATACCGGGCGCAAAATTTGTTATAAATTCGTAAGTTCCGGAGTAAATGTCACAACCGATAACACAATGATCACCGGACTTAAAGTTTTGAATTATGGACACCATAATGGTTTTTCGAAAAAAAAAATCTCACCTTCAAACAGGCCTGCATAACAGCGGTGATAGCAGCCATACCAGAAGAAAAAGCGAAGGAGGAGTGCCCATTTTCAGCGACGGCTATGGCATCTTCCAACGCATCACGTGTCGGATTACCATATCGTCCATAAAAATAGCTATTTTTGTCAAATCGTGGAATTTCTAATTCCTTTAATTTGAACGTTGTCGCCAAACATATAGGCTATATATAAGGGTTGAAAGTATCAAAGATCAGAATCTGGTTCTCTAGTGAAAATTGAAATACACCGGGTGCGCAGTTATCGGGCGGGTTTCGCGACAAAAAGCCTTAATCGGGCGCCCGATAACTGCTCAGGGCGGAAGCGGAATAAGGTAAAAATATGCAAAAAAAANTTTTCGATTTGCCCACTTCTTTCATATCTACCAGTGAAAATTAAAAATTGAAATATATTCTCATGTTTGGCTAATTACGTCGTTTTCGTCTCTTATTGAGGTGAGGGACTGTATTATTTTAGTGAAATCACTTTTGCAACTCTACACGGTACAACCGATTTACACGCCCATTTGTCCGGATTTTGTCCACCATGAATATAGTTTGTTCCAGTTTGATAATTTGATAATTTCATTTTATATATTACTTTATATAATTTAATTGATATTTTAGTAGTAAAACGAATTCCGTGAACATGGTGTAAGAAAATTTTATTGAATATTGAGAAACAAATCAGCTGTTGTAGTCGAGAAAACGTTGTGAAAATAATGCGCTGGCGATGGTTTTCGCCAGAGATGTAAAAGTTCTGTTCTTATTTTCCGAACAGAACGGAACAGAACGGAACAGAACGCTCGTTCGTTTTTGTGATGGTTCTCCAACTTTCGTGTGATGGCAATAGAACGTTACTTTCTGTTCTAATCATGTGATGGGAACGAAGAATAAGGAAAAAACGTTCTAAATGACCGTTCTCTTCTGTCTCGTGATGGGAAAAATGGCCCAGAACGGTGTTCTTGCGTTCTTTTGTTCTATTTCCGTTCTCGTTCGCAAGTTCTGCGAAAAAACAGAACTTTTACATCTCAGGAAAAACTTTTCGCGAGATTTTCTTTTATTGGAGAAATCGCTTTGATTAGGGTTTACAAGTGAATATACACCGCCTAACCAGTTATCTAAACAACTGTTTTTTTTTTCAAGAAAGTCTTAACATAATTGAATTTTGTTAAGATAATTGGAAATCGCGATACGTTTCAGTCGAGAGTGTTAACATAACTCAAATTTGTTATTAACTGTTAATACTTAAAGTCACGTCCCTGAAATTATTAGTTCTAAAATTGATAAATTGTTATTATCCAACGAGAGACCGGCCTGATAACAGCACGAGCGGGGAATTTCGCAATACCAAATCATTATTATAATAACGCACTAATAATTTCGGTCTCGCATTGGTTGATAACAATTTGAATTGCGAAATAACCCGCACGTGCTGTTATCTGGACAGTCTCTCATTGGCTAATAACAATTTGGTATTGCGTAATTCCCCGTTCGTGCTTGTAACTGGCCGTTTTTGACCGATAATTTTCCATATAGTCCGCCTACGCTCTATGCAGTCATCTAGGCATCATTACGTAATAAATGTTTTTGACAAAATGTAGGTCAGATAACTGCGCAGGGGGTGTTTTATATTATAATATTATATGAATATGTCATGGCCCATGACTCATGGGGCATCTTCTGTGAACAACAGACTGTACTGACCTACCCTTAAATATTTTTTGTGTCTGTAATACAGATGGTGTTTGCCTGAAAAATCACATATTAATCCCAATTAGTGTATTAATCATACAAAAATGCAACTCAGCGTTTAACAGACAGTACTAATGACAGTTTTGACGGCAAAAAGTCTAAATTTTCTCTTCAGTTTTATTCATATTTCGCGATCACGACGTCAACATCTGTCAAACAAGGCTCAATTGTCAAGTTCTGGGATGTGAAGCTGATGGTGGAATGTCTGTAATCAAATTATTCACAATTCTTTCTGGTTATTCTGATAGATTTGACTAATTTCTAATATATTTTTCTGATTAATTTACCGTGTTTTAATAGATTAATTTATATAGATGAAATATGTTAGATTTTTATATATAACTGAATTTACACATAACATGATTTGAATATTTCCCTTTTTTCGTTTTCTTTTTTGGATCGATCGTAATCGGAATTGGGGAAAACAACAGATCTACAATGGTTGTTGAATTACAAAGAGAAAATAAGATAATGAATGAGAAGGAAAAATAATTTGTCAAATTAATATAAATTTTGGTGGTACTTTTACCAGAGTTAAAGGTCAATGGTTAAGGTCAATGGCGGTCAAATTGAATCGCAGCTTTTTTTGGAAAAGCTTAACAATTTAAGTTTAGTTCATAACTCAAGTTCATTTAGGTTTTTATTCAAAATGTTGTGATTTTAAGTCTTGAATTAAAAAAAAGTGGCGAAAATAAAAAAGTGGCGGAAATAAAAAAAAATGACGAAAATAAAAAGTGGCGAAAATAAAAAAAAGTGGCAAAAATAAAAAAAGTGGCGAAAATAAAAAACAGTGGCAAAAATAAAAAAAGTGGCAAAAATTAAAAAATAGTGGCGAAAATAAAAACGTGGCAAAAATAAAAAAAAGAGTCGAAAATAAAAAAAAGTGGCGAAAATAAAAAAAAACGAAATAAACACTTAGCTGGTGTATATTACGAGGTAAACCTTTCAAGGACGGTAAGTTACCGTCGGTAACCCAACATCAATTTCCGTTTAACCGTATGGCACTATCGGAACCGCATGATTTATCATAATGAATTTCATATTTATTAGTTTGCAACTTAGTAGTAATATCACACATCAGTAGTCTATTTATTTTAAGACTAGTTATGATCCACAACTTCTGGTCATCTTTGTCCCGTTATGTTAACAACTTTTGGAAAAAAAAGTTTCTGGTGTTTAAACTCATACCCTAGTCGTTTGTATAAATGGATTTTAAGTTAAATGTCTTGTAATGAACAAGGCATTTAAGGACGGGGCAATACCGTGTACAAATTAAACTCGAAATTACGAAAGTGCACTTTAATAGTATTTTTTTTGTTCTATCAATTTTTTAGGTCTGTGTGCACTTCTGGACTACGGACAAGTTCATTGGACTAATAATTTGTTTAATAACTTGTTAATGATTTTTCTTTTACTTTTTTAAAGATTTTTTTTAAATGCTGTATAGCTGAACAACGAATTAATAATGAAAGTGCTTAAATAAGAAGGACCCATGAGTAATGTTGTGTACAAATTGAGCTTAAAAATCAGTGAAGTCCATTTTTTGTCGCAAATTTGTTTTTTATTAGAGTTTAACTCTAAGGGGGAAAGAACTTTTGATAATAATTCGCAATAATTCTGGAAAAACTGGTGAAGCCAAGTGGTAGAGCTTGTCAAACTACGTCGATCTGACTATTAAGAAATTGATTTGGGCCACCTGGGCCCCCTAGAGAGCTGATTGAAATATCCAACCTACGCAAAAATACGGCCAATAGAATTTTCTCGAAAAGTTAAGAGGGGGTCAGCAAAACCAATTCTGCCCTACAGGGCCTACTTATGCCTAAAATCGACGAAAAACCAAGTCGCATGCATATATGCACACACTTCCCTCTGCGAGTTAAGCTCTTTTCAAAGGAGATCAAGTATATGAGCATTATCATTTGAGAAACTAGTTCTTTACTTTGGTGTCCTAAGTATGCTGTCCTTATGTACCCCACTTACCTAAGGTAAGCAAAACTAAGTTCTTGAAGTAAGTTAACAAAATTCGATAGTTTGCTCGCGTCAACTTTTCCGCCTACGCCCTACCTAATATTCAGGTTATTTAGCACCCTTTTCAGTATTGTTAACTTTTTAAGTACCAACGTGAGTTAACACTACGTAAGTTAACAAAATTCACTTAAATCAGCAGTTTAATCGAGACAACTGCGCCTTACCCACGTAAGTTAACAAAGTGCACGTAACTTAACTCATTTTTTCCAAAAGTTATGTTAACTTACGTAGGTAGGTGGTGTAGATTTAAGAATGTTTTACATGTTTTGATACAGATTTCATCCTCAAGATGAAGGCACACAATTGCGCCCCAGAAAATACAAATGTAGGTCATGTACATGCCTAAATAAATATGCGTTATTTTGTTTCATACTAGGGTTAACCTTTGCTTATTGGCCGTTAAGTAAAATGTTCTGAAAGTTAACCGACAGCTACTGTCGAAACTCGGCTGAAGAGGAGGTCTATAGAAAAGCTAGCTCTATTTTTGAAAGATATGTTCTGTACAATATTAAGCCAACCGACAGTAAATTAACAGAAAAAACTAAACGTGAAAAAATGCAAATTAACATACTTAATTACAATTAGTGAACAGAGAATTTCATTTCTTAGAATTCGCGGTTTGTAGTAATGACCCAAATGTTTGGGTCAAAATGTAGTGCTGGAAAAGAACATGTGAATATTATTAACTTAACAGTCATGCGCATATTGGGTAGTTAGCTACCCATTTTCACTTTATTTCTAAATAAAAAGAGAACGGCTTGTGATAATCAAAAAAAACGGACAACGGATTTGAAATCAAAACAATTTTCACGTTTATATATGGGAGAAAATATTTATTTTTAGAAAATTGTTTTTACGTTTGGGTCCGTGGGTTAAGGTTGAAAATCACCCCAGGAAGAGAAGAAGAACATGGCTTTAAAATAAAATAATAATCAAAAAAATTTGTATGTAAAGTCTACAATTTGTAAGTCTTGTATGTAAGTACTGAAAATATCTACTAAACATTTTTCGTAAAATCTATTCATTATATCTGGGAATTTTGAAAGAATTAGTGAAGTAACCCCCAAATAAGACCCCCGGACGTTTGTCCGGCCCCGGGTAAAAACACCATTTTTGAGTTTTTCGGTTTTTTTAAATTAAGTGACAGTAAAAACCAACATAGAATAATCGATTAAAAAGTCGGAGAGCAACAAAAAAAATGCAATTTCATTCACATTAATAAGAGTAATTGGTCATTGATTGAACCCAAAAAACGCAAAAAAATAAGTTATTTGCAATTAATAGCTTTCACATACATTTTTTCTTGGACTAGTTTTTCCAAAACTGTAAACTAGTAAATGGTTCGATAGTTTCCAAAAAAACAACCCCCAAGGTCGGCCGGTTAACCGTTTGCGATTTAGTGTTTTTTTTGTGGTCAAACCGACCAAAGAGTGTCCAAGGATGGTCGGAGAGTATGCTCATTCGATCCAACTTCCGGCCTCGTGGTCAGGGATGTACTAAACAATCGTGTTTGGGGGTTAAGAAGCCGTAGGCGCGGAGGGTCTGTAACTGAATTACAAGCAACGCCTATTGGCTCATGAATTTTTATAGGCGCCTCCTATTGGCTAGCATCCTTTAGCCACGCAAATGACTCACCGCGTTGCTTGTAATACTAAATTACAGTTATATTGCCGATATCTCGACAAGATTCCCTTATCTTGACAAATTTTGGCCTTATGAGTCATAAATTATGACTCATAATGAATAAAATGCATAGAAATTATCGGAGCTTGGGCACAATTAAACTTTTGAACTGTTACAATAGTCAAATATGAAAGAGTTAGGGATTCATTAAAAATAACGATTGCAAAGGTTGCATGTTTATACGCGTATTTAAACGCAAACGTTGATTCTTTTGTGATCAAGTCGATATTAAACGTGTGATATAAGCACATATATTCATGTAACTTCACTACATACCAACTTATCTTTCTACTAAATTGTTGGACCGTTTTGACATTATTATAATATTAAAGTTTGATGTCAATGAAAGAGAAAAAAAGGCTTTGAATGGAAAATTCATAAAATCTGCTCAAAAAAGCCAATTTGGAGCTCAAATCATTGCAAAAAAAAAAATAGTTTCGCCTGTCAAAATATTGCACGCCAAATAGAGAATACCCAGAGAAAGTTAAACAAAAAAAATGTGTCTCTCCCTATTATGCATACTGTAATGAGACATACGGTTCTATAAACAAAATCTGGGGTCCCTGTGACGTCATATAAGGTTTTTGATGTTTTTGGTCACATGTACATGTAGTTGACCACATGTGGTCGGTTATCTAATTTTGACATTTTAATCGCAACCTTGATTTAAAACTGGTTTCACACACGAAATTTGGGTGCCCTGTGACGTCATAAAAGGTTGTGGACGTTTTTGGTCGAATGTCCATGTAGTTGACCACATGTGGTCGCCCAATCAAATTTAATTTTTTTTCGGATCCCTGAGTTAAAATTGGTTACATGACCAAAATATGACCACTGTAAGACGATGAACTAATGGAAATGCAAACTAGATGCACCCCTAGACACTTACGTTTTTTCATACATTGACTTACATGAAACCCAATGGACGGGACGAATAGAGAAAACCTATGTATGTTTATATTCGGCATTTTACAGTATTGTCTACACGCCATTGATATGGCAAGTATATAACACCTGCTGCCACATTTGTAATATCTTGTTCCGGGCCCGACAGTGCCATATGGCACTTTTTTTTAATTTATTTCGCTATTAGCTTGCGTTTTGGTAGTCTTATAGTCACATGAATTTCGGCTGTATCGTTTCATGACGGACCTATGATGATCCAATTTGACTTTTCATTTTTAGATCGGCGTATCCCGACTTATAATCGATTATGACTATTATGATGGATTGATTTGGTCTAGGTCTAAGCTTTGGACGTATGTCTACTTTGCAATTGAAGTTTTATTTTTTGTGAGATTAAGGAGGGGTCCGTCGTTGAAAAAGTAATCGTTAATAGTCGTCATGCGAAAAAATCTAGATTATAAGACGAGTAGTACCAATTCACATTCGGGATGAATCTATACCATTGTCCCCGTGGGAGTTAAGTTTTTGAACAACGAGCATGCTCTGATCTGAGTGGCCGAAAATGTTATAAACATTTTACTGTCTTCTTAGTCCCTTCTTAGCTTATTTGTGGTTAAGGATATATGTGTGTATTTCATCAATCTGAAATCGATTACGGGGGCATTAAAGCCGAAAGTTTTAGCGCTATCAGCAATCGTCCCTAACCATCGTTTCATTTTTTGACAGTTCAAACAAATTATTTTCATAAATCACTTTTGGACTTTTTTTTAAACGAAAACTGTCTAGTTTGGTAAATTCAATTTAATTTCACAGATTAAACCCTGATTGGTTTTCAGGATTTGTTAACCTCCACAAACTTAAATTTATTTTGTTCACATACGAGTAATATAGAAGAACAACATATGTGTACCTTCTCGCCTATCTGGGAGAAATATCAGAATTTAAATATCAGTATTTACAGTCTGAGAGATATTGGCGAGACTGTGTGATTTTGGCGAAAGATTTTTACGAGAGATTTTGGCGAGAGATTTTGGCGAGAGATTTTGGCGAGATATATTGATGAGATATTTTGACGAGACTAAAATACTGTATTTATTTTTAAAGACATAAATTAGTAGCAAAGTAAGTACTACTAGCCCTTTTTGACCTTTATTGACCTTTTTTGACCTTTTTGACCTTTATTTACCATTTTTTTTTAAATGGCAGTCTCATTATTCAAATTTTATCGATTTAGGTTTAGTGAAGTTTTTTGCCTTTTAGTGACCTCAAGATGACCTTTTATGACCTCGTAATTGTTTTCCCGTTCTTTCCCTTATCTTTCACTATTTTGTCAAAAAAAAATTTTCTACGCCGTTACTTTATAATTTCTCAACTTTCTGGCGGTTCCCGCTAAATCGCCTATGTTTTGCGCCGTTATTTTACAATTTTCCTTAATCTTTCATTTTTTGATTTGGTTTTAAAAGATAGTGGCGTAGGGGTGTATAGGAAAGGACTGGCCATTAAAACGGGTCACCTATAATTTATAGGCTATAAAAAGAGTATTTTCGGCGATCCGCGGTTGAGCATGATAAAATTGAATTTCTACATAAATTCGATTTTATTGAGAATATAATGGAGAATCTAGTTTACGTCGACTTTACCGAAAACATCCCAGATATAATCCATCTCGAATTTATAGGGTGGACTATACAAAAGATTCTTTGAGCCAATTGGCTGCGCTGTGTGAGTAATGAGCTGATATAAGTGATTAATAGAAANTTGTGTTAGTTTTTTTTAACTTTTAGAAGCAACATTTAATGTTCTAATAATGAGTATGGGAACGTGAAGTCCCATTCGTTATCCGATTGCGGATTGTAATATTTAGTATTTCGTAATTATATTGAACAACAGAGCTCTCAAAGGGGCGATGGATTGATCTTTATTTTTCGTCAACCACGACAATTTTTTATCGAAAATGCAATTAATACATACAGCCTATGTATTTTTGATTTCTGAAATAATAAACCGAATGCTGTTTTATGTTTCACCCCCTTAATTTTGCTTTTAATGTAAGTTCTTAAATGTAGTCGCGAATAATTTATAGAGATTTCGGACAAAGTTAAAGAAGATGTGATGAAATTTGTATATAAAGCTAAGTTATTTTCAACAATGCACCCGAAAATTCACGAAAATAGCGGGATATCCCTGTATAAACCATTACAAGCAGCGCGGTGAGTTGTTTGCGTGGCTAAAGGCGCTAGCCAATAGGAGGCGCCTATAAGAAGGCATGAGCTAATAGGTGCGCTTGTAATTCAATTACGGCGCTGGCGTCTGTAACTGCTTATTATGTTTGATCACCTACGCATTGCGCTCTGAGATATAGTTTTTCTTTGTTAACCCTCCGGTGTATTTGCTGTTTTGTGACGATGAAGAATTACATTTAGATCCCCGCCGTTGTTAACCCTTGAGGCACTTTTTTGTATTTTCTAAGGTTCATTCGTAATGAAATTTCAATCGATTTGAAGATTAACTACAGTTTTCTGGTACCTTTACATCGAACTTTCGTGATTTTTAATAATTTTTGACCGCATGATTGTATTTTTTGTACGTTTAGAAGCAATATATTTTATTACAATAATGGGTGTGAGAACGTGAACTCGGTTCGTCACAAAACGTAACATCTCGAGCGTCTGGGATAATAGATTGAACGTCGGGACTCACCATCAACGACGAAAAAAATGTGTTTTTTTTTGGTAAGACGGTTTAGATAGTTGACCCCCTAAGCACTTATTCAAAGTCCTGATTGCAGAAGCTTCGGCCTTGGTGACTTTCATAAAATAAAATATTGTTAAATTAGCTAATGAAAGAGAAAATTAAGCATTCATGTATTTGAAAAAATGTATTGCTCAACTTCATCAGCGAATCTTGTTATAATATACAGTCCCAACCGCCGTAAGTGCCGCACTCAGCCCGCCAAAAACGCGGCACTTAAAGGGGTCGGGATTGTACTATAAACGGTCGTCAATGACTAATGATTAAGCGTGTTATAAAACAAAACGTTTTTTCTTAACATGAACAAAAATATGTTCTTAAAATATTCCGCAAACGTCGTTTCACGACCTAAAGATGAGTTTACCACTAAAACATGTTGTTTTATCAAACCCGTATACCTTTAATATCTCCGGGGTCGATAAAGGCGGAAAAATTAGCATATTTAGTTGAGTGTTTCGGCGAGTCCGGGCCCGGATGGTTTAGACTGTTGGCCCGTTGAGTGCAAATTCAAGGTTTCTACGCGACATAACGCCAAACACTGTGCTTCCATGTATAGTATTATTGACGTTTCAACNGTGTTGGAGTAGTGGGTACCTAACAACGAACCTCGTTTTTAAAACTGTAAAGATCTGTTATTATCTGGGGTAACATAAGCTGCGTCATACCTTTCCTACTTCTTTTTTCACCTATCTTGTTCCCTTAAAAAATGCCTAGAAAACGAATTGTCAAGAAAAAAAAATTCTAAAAATGTCATTATAGTGACATGTACAACATTATAAATGTACAAACAAAATTATTGGAAATTTTCCGGTTCAAATACCATATGGGAAGTCACCGAAAAAGTCGATTAAAAATGTCACGAGTATAACAAATTCCTGAATAAATCCGTAATTCCAAATAAATCACTATCTCTTTCAGGTAGGTTATTAACTCTCAGGGGGAAGGAGTTTTTGGGAACCCGTAGGGGGAAGTTGCGTGTAAATAAACACGCAGTTGAAAATCACAATAAACCATCTCTAGAATTACCTGAAAAGCTGTACAGACGCATAACAAATCATTTGCAATGCATATAAACAAAAAACTGTTCTCTCATATCTAATCTCCAGAGTCTATGGAATTAATTTGAAGCTCTTGATAAAATGCTCTCATTTAAGTCTTATTTATGTTTTGTCGTCATTATTATAATTTGGCTAAATTTATAGCCAGTTTTGTATCAGGAATTGAACATATTAGATAATGTGACTTTATTTATTGCGATATCACTGGCTCATTGTCTTAATCTAATAAACGCTGTTATCATTTTGCAATAATAACTGCTTTGCGCCGCTTCACTCAAATTGAACGTGATTTTTTATCAAGAATCGAATATAGTATTTATAATCACAATCTTTCTATATATCCTACAAGACTCTGGAAATTTATTTATTGTTGGAATTACTTTTTTATTGTGTCAAGTGATGCTATATACGGTATAATATACCCCTCTGAACAGTTTTTGGACCTATTTGAGAAGTGAAAAAAATGTCAAATTTTTTTTTTTCAAATCTTCTTATATGACACACACGACTTTGGAGATTATTTGCAGGGAACCCTAAAGCTATATTTTGGATAAAGAAGTCAGAAAAATAATCTAAATAAACTTTTGGGACAANTTAATGCTATCGATTAACTTTTTTCGGCCTATTAATAAGAAATATATAACAGAAATTATTATGAAGCGTTTTTTTTAATATCTTTTTTCTTTGGTTCAATTTCAAGGTCACGAAGTTAAAATTTTTTTTTACGTTTAGTGTTTTTCGAATTTTTTTTTTGTTCAAAATTAAAAATTTGAGAAAAACGCTTCATAATAATTTTCGTCCTTGTAAATGAAAGATTTCACAAAAAAAACGAAATCCATACCACCAGCAGTTTTCACGTGATTGGCGGTTCTTTGTTTTATGTTTTGCGAAGTTCAAGTTCTAATGGACGCTTCGTAGTGACAATAAGAAAAATAAAAATACATCTGTGTTGAAGTAGAACATGTGTTCTTATTAAACAACACAAAAATTAATGCAATCGCTTTTGTAGAACGGATTTTATAGCGGTTTCCCCGAATGTACACTTTGTAAACAAATCGACTGACCCCTCCTTAAGCTTTGAAATTATCAATTGAAAAACAAAATTTAACGAAAACTTTTCACAAAAAAGGCATTAATCATTAAAATAAATTAGTGAAATTAATCACTCTGGTTCATTATTTCACCAAAGTTTCCCAAAATTTTTTGAAAATTTCCTAAAATTTGTGGAAAATTCCCATATATACGAAAAGTCCAAATGGCGGTTAACTATAAAAGTTAACTATAAAAGTTACAAGTGAATCAACGAAGATGGAGAGGAAGAGAGTAATAATATAATCTGATTGATATCAACATTCCTCTGATAAGACATGGTATAATGAGTGCGATATAAGAGAAACGAACAACAAAAAAAAGATCGAGATGAAAAAAAGGCGCCTAAATGTCGCAAGTCCATATTTGGAAGATACCTGCATGTAATTAAGTTACAGACAGCCGTAGATAATAATTCTTATTATCCGGAATTGAAACTTTATTTTAAATATTTTCGTTAAGCTTTGAAATTATCAATTGAAAAACAAAATTTAACGAAAATTTTTCACAAAAAAGGCATTAATCATTAAAATTAATTAGTAAAATTAATCACTCTGGTTCATTATTTCACCAAAATTTCCCAAAATTTTTGGAAAATTTCCTAAAATTTGTGGAAAATTCCCATATATACGTCCAAATGGCGGTTAACTGCGCAGGATGTAGGTGTGAATTGTTCACAAAAATAGACATTAAAATTAATCACTCAAATTAATCACTCAGGATCAATATTTCACCAAAGTTTCCCAAAATTTGTGAAAAATTCCCATATATGTGAAAATTTCAAATGACGGTTAACTGCGCAGGGCGTAGGCGTGATCGCTGGAAAATATTGGGATCCCTTAGTGGCCAGTTGGCGACCTGAAAGGCCAGTCGTTTCATTAGATTTTTCTATAATTCCTCTTTTAAGTTCATAAGTTATGAATCATAACTTAAATGGTATCGAGGTTTTTTAGTTGACTAATTTCATTCATACCGGTTTTTGTAACGATCAATTTGACAAAATAACTAAAATGAGATAAAAATTCAATTGCGCAATTCCGAGATCTAGAAAAAACAACCCTGAATCACATTATGTTAACAGCAAACTCCTAAATTACATTATGTTAACAGCAAACCCCTAAATTACATTATGTTAACAAAAAGCCCCTATATTACATTATATTACCAACAATAAAAATTTCCCAACTTTTCCGCCTACGTCCTACCACATTATGTTAACAAAGTTATATTATGTTAACAGTTTTCGACGTTTAATCGTGTTAACATAACGTGTTAGGTGGTGTAGTCTATATTTGTTAACATAATATAATGTAATATAGGGGCTTTTTGTTAACATGTAATTTAGTGGTTTGCTGTTAACATAATGTAATTCAGGGTTGTTTTTTCTAGATCTCGGAATTGCGCAATTGAATTTTTATCTCATTTTAGTTATTTTGTCAAATTGATTGTTACAAAAACCGGTATAAATGAAATGAGTCAACCAAAAAACCTCGATACCATTTAAGGAGGTGTCAGTCATGTTGTTTACAAATAGTACCTTCCGGGAAAACTCTATAAAACACGTTCCGCACGTACGATTACATTACTTTTTTCTTGTGCTATGAGTTCAAAGTTTCTGCTACACCACTTGCGCAGTTATGTTACCGAAGTATTTTCAAAAAACGGTAACATAACTGCGCAGGGCGTAGGCGGAAAGTAAAATTATGAAAAAAATTGCGCAATAATTGCGCAATTCATTGCGTAGGCGTGCGCAAAATTCATGAAATTCGCAAAATGAGTCATTTTTGTCACAAATAGTCTTTTTAGCATTTAAAAATCTATTATTAGCTTAAAGTATCGCTTCTCTAAAGTTTTAAAACTTAAGGATGGGTCCGTCGTGTTGTTNTACGGGTGATTTTTATTAATACAGCTAAACTACTGAGCTCATATAAAAATTTAAAAAAATCTTATACACAGGGTGCGCAGTTCACCGCTACCCTCTTAACCGCCACTTTTAGTTAATCGCCACTAAGGGATCCCACTATTTTCCAGCGATCACGCCTACGCCCTGCGCAGTTAACCGCCATTTGAAATTTTCACATATATGGGAATTTTTCAGAAATTTTGAGAAACTTTGGTGAAATATTGATCCTGAATATTGAATCCCAATGAAAAAACAATTAGTTATTATACATAGCCCTAACCATTTATCGGACGCCCATTTATCGGAGGCTTTTCTGGCCAAAATGGGGTCATTCTACTAAGTAATAAAAATGACCTCTTTTGAAAGTGTCGAATTCTAATCGGTTAAAAACGTTATTTTCCGTTAACCGCCACGTTTTCCAAGTAAATCGCCTACGNGTGACCGACTTAACTAAATCTTAACATCTGAATTTTCTAACTCCTGAAGCGCGTGCAATTTTGTGGCGAAAAAGCGATCGACTTTTCGAATGTATTTTTCACTATAACGCGATGTGACGCGCGAAAAAAATCCATATACAGTCCCGACCTTCAAATTGTGCAATTTGCGTTTCCGAAAAACGTGCACAAATTGGCAGTCGTGCACAATTTGGCAGTCGTGCACAATTTGGAAGTCGCTCATCATGGTACACATGATAACTCAAACTTTTTTACGTTTTTTGTTTAACTCCGTCGTCAGACAACTTTTTACTTTTTATATTCGGATTCAACTCGGAAACCCCTTTCATATACACACCTTTCACGATGAATAGTTCACTTTTGAATACTTGATATAGTTAAACGTACGTTGAAGCAAATTAGCATTTTCGGTCGATGCACAATTTACGAGTCTGTATTTTTATTTGTATTATTTACAATTTAACGGTTGAAACAATTTGTAATTTTAA
>SCLG01000856.1:0-17733 GCA_004367875.1 Oikopleura albicans
ACGTTATCGGGGCCTTTCTTAAAACGAGCATAAATTATGTTGAAGCGAGTCCTACGGTCAACTAGAGCTCTTCAAATCGCCTTTTTTATACACTATTTGCCAATTATGTACTATTTGCCAAACTAAACAATTACGTACAAAGCGTGTTTCTCCGTATTCCCATGATGCATTTAATTTTGTGACAAATTCATAGGCATCATGATAGTAAATGTATTGGTCCATTTTTCGACATGAAGCCCGTTTGTCCCGAGAGCTGTGTACGTTTTAATACTTATTTTTTATTCACTCATCCACTCTAGTCCAAGGACGTGTCAGTGTACTGGCGTTCATAAAGTTTGTGAAAATGATATACTTTCCTAGTTCATAAAGTTTGTGAAAATGGTATAATTTCCTAGTTAGATGAAAAAACGAAAAATTCTGGATAAAAAAGAATATCACAACGCCCACAACAAATTTTATGATATTCTCAATTCACTGTCTAGTAGTGTAAGAAACGGGACAGCTATTTTTTCCCGCTCCGTCCCGTTCCCGTGCAAACCCCAATACCGCGTTTTCCCGCCCAAAAATTTTCCCTTCCGTTCCCTTTCTCGCGGGATCCCGCGTTTTCCCGTATTTTCCGGGAAAATAAGAAAAAAAACCTACCGCTCCCGCGCGCACAACATTCCGCGGGAAAACTCGGGAAAAAACTATGGGAAAAAACTACGGGATCCCGTTCCCATTTCCTACACTGCTGTCTAGTAAAGCTTCCCGAAGTGTGGGCGTGATGCGTATAAACTCAGCCAATTTACACAGTAATGCTATTTCGAAAAAGTAAACAATACTAAATCATTTCACAATGAATTCTGGAGTTAACTCCTAGAAGTTTTAGTCTAAATTAAAACGTTCCCGAATTCACGCCAGAGCGAACCAAAGTACAAATACTGACTCTCTGTGAGATTTACTTCTTTGAGCAAATCGTTAATCTCAATCCCTTCATCGTTTTTCTTTTTGCCCATTAGTAAACGTTTCTGTGAAGTGAGCACTCGTCGTTGTGAGGACTCTTTCCTAAATGTTGTTCCGTTAAAAATTTAATAATATAAACATGACCTGCGAATATTTTTTTCAAAATTCTTTTTTTGCTTTTACTGATATTCGGAACCCAAAATATATACAAAGTCGGTCGTTAGCGGTCAGGTTTGGCTAAAAATTCTCCAGCGCTAACGCAATATCGTCAATACCAGTACCTTATTTGAGACAGTGGTACCTATAAGCACTTAACGGGAATGTTTTTGATTCTAGGTGCCCGTTAACTGCGCACCCTGTGTAATAGATATAAGTCAAACATGTAAGTCCTATTCATGTAAGTCACACGTGAGTCTCATGTAAGTCACATGTAAGTCATATGTAAGTCATAGTCATCTTAAGGGATTTTCAGAGGAGTGGGGTACTTTCGCGACCTTTTGTGGTCGCGAAAAAACCCGTTTATGAGTACTTCCGCGACCACACAATTTGGTCGCGAATGGTTTTTCGAAATATTATTTCACCACCACATGGTCGCGAACGGGTTTTTGGGTGAGGTTGTCGCGAAAGTACTCATATACGGTTGTTTGTGCGGCCACAAATGGTCGCGAAAGTACCCTTCACCCTTTAAGAGCTACTATGTGCCTTGTTTGGTCTAAACGTTTCGATTCGGCCCCTTTTATTTCAAGATTATATAATTTCTCACTGTTTCAATCGTATGGGTTGCATAATCAAACAAAAGGTCCAAATTTACAGTTTCAATAATTGATTTACAATTTGTAAAATATATGACAAAAAAATCTTTTAAAATAAAAACTTTGTCATGTTCAACCATTTTAGAACATTCGTAACGGCTTCATTAAGATGTGTCTGGAGTCGTACATCTGTTAACTTTACATACACCGACGCATAATTTGACACATAAGGAAATGAACGCCGTTAAATCTGTTTGAATTACAATTTTCCATAGTTTATCTCATTTTTTTTAAATGGAACGATTGGAAACCGACGAAAATAAAATTCGAGCTGGATACTTTCTCTAAATTATCAACCTTACGAGTCAAGATTTTGATCTGGGCCAAGTTAAGTGAACATACCATTTAAGAGGGGTAACCATAATGTTTGACCTTGTCCTTTACTTTTTTCATAAATTCTTTTTAAAAGTACTTTTAAAGATAGGTAGTTTTTACAGAAGTACTTTTTGACAGAAGGTCGTAATATAAAAAAAATACGACCATCTGTCAATAAGTCTTAGCAATTACTTCTCTTAAAAAGTAGTTTTTTTAAAAAGTAGTTCTGTAAAAAGCACTCCTGTAAAAAAGTACTACGAAATTCTGAAACGCCTAGAAAATACGAAGAAATCTCTTTCAAGTCAGATAAAACTAAAACTTAGGAAAGTCTAAACAACATACTGAGTAATCTTTAATCACTAATGAGTTATATTTATATTTTTTTGCCGACCAGACGTAATTTTACATACATTCTTAACAAAAATGACATAATGAAATTGAGTACAAATATCATTAGGGTTGATATAAACACGCCAAGACCGCCATATTTATATAAAATTTACTTCTGATTCAATGAACTTATGTTCAATTTAGCTGAAAAAGCCCTTCTATTTAAAATAGTAGATATTAATCTGCAACATTTAAAAATATGGATATATTTATATTTTTAATTATAATTTAGGGGGAAGATTATAATACAATTATAATTGATCATCATAAAGCGATCCTTACATAATGAATTTTATTAATCTCATTTATTTTGAAAGTTTCAGTTTGATTATAATTGTTTATTTGTACCTTTAACCGTTGGAGTCTCCAAGTCGGAGATGTATATTATAAAAATACTATCGAACAAATCAACATCGATTTATCATTTACAGGGGGTTTCATATTTAAGAATACCAAATTAATTACCGCCAGTTTGACAACGGAACTACCGCGAGTTTGACAACGGAACTACAGCAAGTTCAGAGCAAAATTAATCGTTGGAGTCCGAAAAAAGGAAAAATCGCAATAATTAGTTTTAACCACTGCCTGACTTTACGTGTCTTGCTTACTTTTTTATGTATTTAATGTGTTAAAAATGCTCTCAATTTTCCACACCAACTGAGAGACAATTGAAGATATATTCGCAAATAAAAAGGTCCTTACCGTCAAAATTATTTCGTTCTTGGTTGTCTGGTGAAAAGAAAAAAAATACTTTTAATTTTTGCTTTGTGATTTGTGGACGACAAAACTGGTTACATAGAAAAGCAGATTGTCTTCAAACATCTTGATTAACAAAAAAAATCAATTTGTAAAATACGAATTAAGCATTGTTTATATCTCTTGCTCAATTGAATATTGCACATGGGACAGTATAAATTGTGAATCTGTCACAAGTCCGATTAATCATTTTTTGGTGTCAATCGACCCAGCCACATACCGACCCGGCCTAGGTTACTGCGGTAATAATTGTACCGACGATTGGTCACGCTTGCCAACACCACAGACAGTGACATGACGTATTAATAATTGAAATTGATTACAATTTATTACAACTCGCATTTATGATAGATATATGAATATAAGGCATTGGATAACGTGTGATTTTAGCCACAGTCATAAATCACAGAATCACAAAAGCTTGAACCACGGTCACGCGAAAATAAAAGTATGATTACAAAAAAAAATAAATCAAAACATAATCATATCCTTCTACTCAGCGTTTTACATGAGTTTCTGCTGTTTTTTCTTTCGTATATTGACAAGTCCCATAACAGAATATATGACAAGCCCCGTTCAGCTCGGTGACAAACTCGTTACCCACACCATTAACATTTTGAAATTTCTTTTACTTCAAATAACTACGTCGCGTCGTATGTGGGAGGGCGTGGGATTTTTTTTTTTGCCAAATATCGGGTTGATTTGTAAGTTTTTATCATTATCTCGCGTCGCGATTAGTATTTCCATACTGTATTTTCAGCCCCCGCGTCGCGATGCAAGGTACTAAAATGCATTATAAAAATGGACCGCGTTTGCGTCCTCCATAAACAGTACGTATATGATATTTAGTACCATAGATTGATTGTAAGTCTATTAGACAACATGAGTATCACGCATCAACGACCACTGTAGGAGTGTAGACCTTTGATGTAGTCGATGCCGTATAAAATAATACTTTTTGATATAGCGTCAGTTCACTGAGGCGGTGCATCCACTTGTTTGTTGAGCACCTGGGCCAACCATATTATAAGCGATTAAATTTTTGGACTCCAATTGAATTCCTATTAAATTAATTATTATAATGATATACTTCGTCGAAGTACTTCAAACATGGTTGACATGGTCTCTGATACGATCTTTGAAAATGGTTTACACTCAAATATTTTATGATATATACTATATAATATTATATAACATAGTAGGGTATTCAATAGATAACATATGAAGTTATATATAAAGTTATACATATAGTTATATATAAAAAGCTTTTCAGTAGTCTACTATTCATTCAAACGAAAAAACTACGGATGAAAATATTTTTTATTCTAAGTTTCATAGGATTGGCACTTTGCACTAGACGAGGGGCCTTGTTGCGTCAAAAACTTTGCAATTCAAAAACCTGCCTTAAATGTTCAAAATTGTTTGTGGATCCATGGAAACTATACCGAAAACACATACGAACAACATGTGGTCTAATTTGGAAATTTTCTAACTGTTGCTCACGCACACATATTCTTGGGACTGAATTTTAGGCAAATAAAGCAATAGGTGATGCACATAGCCTATGTGACATAGGTATCCTCAACATTCGGAATTTCAATTTTAGATTTATTTATGCACATAGGTGATGTACTGAGAGCGAAAAAAACAGAACCACCAATTTTTTTCCAAAAAAAAGTAATTTGGTCATTCGACGTATAATCGAATTTATCACGTGACAGGGTGAACTTGAGCTAAAACTGGATTAGGCCACTACAATCCACTTTTTTTTTATTTTACGTCCAAAGGCCAAATTCCTTTTTATGGTAAAATGGTGTTATGGCTTATTTTTTTCTCTGACATTATGCTCAAAAGTTTGCTTAAAAAGTGAAATAAATTTTAGTGAATGAAGCGTGCCAAAAAATTGTAATAAAGAAAAAATTTGAATGGAAAGTTTGTAGTTTATTTATTTGCAAAATGTACACAATAAGAATTCAGCTTATTTTCTGTTGTAAGAAAAGAATTGAAGTTTTCCCGTTTTCCATAATTGGTAGTCAGGCAGCCAGTTGGGAATGGCGGTGAATTTATTTTTGTATTTTGACGCCGCTTCGTAAATAAAGCGGTTGACAATTTCCTTCATTCTGGTCGGTCGGGCCGATCGTCGTCCCTGGACACAAAGCGCATCGAAAATGTCCGTACTCAAGGCTGTAAGCGCAGCATTGGACCCAGCCGTGAAAACATTATTTGAGTTTCCATTTGCAATATCTTCTAATGTACTAACCTAAAAAATGGTTGTAAGTAAAATTTAGATTTTTTGATAGGTTTTCGAAGATGAAAAGGTCTGATAAGTCTAGAATGTGAACTATTTTGAAAACTATTTTAATATTTAACATATCGTACCAGAATACCAGGAGTTTCATCATAGGCAACACCTAAAGCTGTGATTCCGTCAGCAGCCACAGCCGCACTTGCGGATTGCAAGGCCGAAAGATCACCGTCGAATCCGTCTGTGATTACAATCATCATATCGCTCACATTATCCCCCGTATTCAATGTATCCGCGCCCGCCGAGATCCCCCCGGCAGCGGCCGTCGTCTCGCCATACCTAATTTGAATCAAGATTTGATGCAGAAGAACAAAAGTATAAAATAATAAGATTAAAAAAAGTAATTCTTTATACGAAATCGTGTTAAAAGTACCATGTTATGTCGTCAATGGCGTTTTGAAGGGTAGCAGTGTCAGCAAATTGAGCTGGACCTAGAACAGTCTCGACTTGTCCATTTCGATAATCACCAAAAGCAGTGATACTGACCTTGAGAACCGTCTGAGTATCAAATTCCGCAACGAGGTCTTTGACAAAATTGGCAACGACTTCTTGCTTGTTACCGACTTGGGACCCTGATGTGTCAATGACAATAGCCAAATCCAGACGCTCGGTGGTCAGATCGCAGGTTTTGTCGCAATTCATTCCTAGAGAAGGGTTGTAATTTTTTTTTTCGATAATCCAACAGAGTAGGTTAATAGCATCCTATGTAGCCCCGCTTTGCGGGCCCATTTGGTAATCTCAAAGGATCGTTATATCCTATGTAGCCTAGTTTCGCGGGCCTATTCGATACTCAAATAGGGCCATTACATCCTAAGTAGCCTCACTTTGCGTGCCAATTCGGTAATCTGAAAGGATCGTGATATCTTATGTAGCCTCGTTTGGCGGGCCCATTCGTTATTTTAATAATTTAATTTAATAATACCATTTCATCCTATGTAGCCCCGCTTCGCGGGCCCAGAGTCTAAAATTTTATTTTGTGATTAACATCATATTTGTGTCTGATTATTCCATTTATAAATTTGGCGTAAAGTAGAAATTGTAACCGAGCAAATTTCGCTCGTAGATTTAAAACAGTACTAGGTCGTATCTATTGTACGGCCCGCTTCGAGCTCGGTGACAAACTAACGACCCACACCAGTACGACTTAAGCTTCAAGATTAAGAGAAATATAACCTTGCAATCCCGGTGGGCATATACAATTGTATGTATTGCCGTCTGCAACACATTGGCCACCATTGACGCAAGGATCTGGATTGACCGGACAAGGATTTTCTGTTGTCGTTGTTGGCGTCGTCGATGTAGTTGTTGGTGTTGTAGTTGATGTTGTTGTGCTAGTTGTGCTAGTTGTTGTGCTAGTTGTTGTTGGTGGGTCGGTTGGTGGTTCTGTGGGTGGGTCGGTTGGTGGTTCTGTGGGTGGATCAGTCGGTGGATCAGTCGGAGGATCTGTAGGGGGGTCTGTTGGGGGATCAGTTGGAGGATCAGTTGGAGGATCAGTTGGTGGATCAGTTGGTGGATCCGTTGGAGGATTTGTAGGAGGTTGAGTTGGCGGGTCCGTTGGCCCTGGTCCAGCTGTTGTTAGAGATGTGTCACAAAATTGCCCGGTCCAATCTTGATCACACAAACACTGAAATGAACCGGAGATTCCCGTTGACTGACTTGTGTCAAAACACTGCCCATTCACGCACGGATTCGGATTACAGGGGCCCCACTCACATAGACTCCCAGTATAACCAGGAGCACATGTACAGGTTGTGCCGAAGGCTGTGTCATGACACACACCATTATTCAGACAAGGACATGGTGGAGGTGTTTCGGTTGGTGGCGGGTCTGTTGCCGAACATGTTCCGACCGCTAACAGTGTTTCATTACAGCACTCGAGCAACAGGGAGTTAAATGTTTTTCCGGCACAACATTCGCGGGTACCATCTTCACTGTTGAAAGGGTATCTGGTGGGATAACTCCCACAGCACTTATCAGCGGGCCCCTTTGAGAATAAATTTGCTTTGCACGATTTCTCGGGGTCCCAGCCGTTTTCGTTTGCATAGTAGGAATTGAACTCATTGAGACTAAATTAAAGTCATGAACTACGAATGCTTCAGCGTCGAAAAATGTAAAATTTATTACTTTGCGAACGAGAATTAAAATTGAGGCTTATTTTTGACATCACTAAAAGTGTAGGTTTATGTTCGAAGTATGACCGCAAAGTTCAAGGAACCCCATAAAAACTTCGAATAAGAGAGTTAACTTTTGGTTAACCCGTAGGGGGAAATGTATGTATATATGCACACATTTCAAAATCGCATTAATTTAAAAAAAACGGTAACACCAAGTTGTAGAGCTTGTCAAACTACGTCGATCTCGCTATTACATAGAAATTAAGTTGGACCAACAGGGCCTCCTAGGGAGTTGTTTGAAATCTCCAACCCACGCAAAAACGAAGTAGTAGGCGTTTTTTGAAGCAGAAATCTTGTAGGTGGCACATCCAAATGAGTCGATAGAAGGTGGAAAGTTAACTGCTACATACCTGAACATAATGTTGTTGGCGTACTCAACGTCGCACATACACGCCTTCATTTCGCACTCGTCATTTCCTGCTTGACACTGAAAGTTTCGGGTTTGCGGATTGTAATAGACTCCATAGACTTGTTTTGCCGGGTCACATTGGGCAAAAGTGTCCATCACGACGCACCGTGAACATCGGTACCAATTTTGGCATTTTCGGTCTACATTATCAACGGGTGTACCACGTCGTGAATGCATATATTCACTTAAAAATTTGTAAGAATCGTTTCATAATACTGAATCAGATATCATCCCTTTTCATATTAAATGGTAGTACAGTGCTCCCTCCCTTAAATGCCCTAATGGCTTTCGGAGGCAAACCATCCCTTATGTTTCGCCAATCTCTTAAAGTGTCGCGTTTTTGGTCGAGCCCTGAGGGAGGGAAGACTGTACTTCATTTAAGTGGTAATAGTTATCGTAAATGTATTATAAAATTTTTAAAAGTTTAAATTTCAGAACATACTTTTGAATTTGACACCAACAGCCGTAGTTGAGGAGATCGTCTACATTATAATGATCATAACCATTCAAGGTGAACTAAAAAAATATTTAACTGGGATATGTAAATACCGTGTGTCGGGGGATCAGGTGTTGCAATAATGAGAATGGGTGTGAAATAGACCACCTGACCGATTATCTAATCTTCAAAACCGATAAAAGCACTTCAACAAACACTAAAAAAATGGACAGATAAACCAACTTTGGTAAGATAACCACTTAGAACGGAAACCTCTTTACGTTTTGGTCTAACAAGTTGTAAGATAACTGCCGGTGATATAACCCGTCAGATGGTGTAGTTCAAAAACCACAGTATACACGTCAAAATTGGCTCACATGATAAACAAAGTAATTTTGTAAAGCTTACCAAATAGTCAATCATTGTTTGAACAATTTCGACGTTATTTGTAAAGGAGGGAATGTTTCCATATTTTTGATTCCCAAAACCAGGGCCGGACTCCGGAGCGGCCGCTGAGCGAGACCGCATTGAAATTTTTTGTACTTGTTCATTTAGTGAGGGGTCGAAATCCAAAACTAAATATAAATTTGAACGCTTATCATTCGTTGAGTCCGGGACATTTTTATCCATATAGAAGTTGAAGCACCACAATTGTGCACAAAGGCATCAAAATAAGAGGGTGAGCTCGTTTTTTTGAAACCAGTAATATGGGCCGGAATGTAATATTTCTACTTATCTCTTTCCATTAGCCTTTAAGCCGTTTCTACTCTAAAAGCGTTCCTATAGTCTAATAGCGTTTCTCTCTTCAATTGAGTCTTTAATTCACTCTTAAGACCCTAGTTTTTTTCTGCTCACAAAAAAGTGACCAAAAACAAGCAAAATTTCATGGGGGCCCATTGCTCGTAACCGACATCAAACCTCATACACTGACAGATTATATGGCCAATGGTTTAGAACTTATGCGTCGCCTGGGATTTTTACCCCATTTTAAAGTTACCTTAATCAACCGAATAAAATTATTCTCAGAAGTAATCGAACCCTGCGAAGTCCATGGTAGCATTTTAAACCTTCCAAATTGTACTTGTTTGGAATAGGACCGCGATAACCGCCAAATTCTAGTTGTTTTAGTTCTCTTACCAAAGGTATCCAAAACTTACCAAAAAGTGGCTTTGGTATATGAGCGCCATCACGTGCCACCGAGAGTTTTTCAAAATAGATACGCGGAAGTGTCAAGATATCTTATTTTATATTCTCCGGAGATCTCCTCAATATTACGAGACACATTGGTTCATTGGACTCATGATAATAAACTTATGATGATAAACAGTTGGTTTTCAGAAGTTAGAAATTCCTAATGCATTAAGAAAAAAAATGTTTTATACACTTGATGTGGTAACCAGTTGACACTTTCGTTTCTGCTTTTTTTGTCAAAAACTGTCATCTCGTTTCAAACTGTCACTTCGTTCCGTCACTATTACCAATTTTTGCCTATTTTGGCCAAAAAAAAACTCCAAAAAAGTGTCACTTCTTTCCAAACTGTCAATTTGTTACGTGTCAACTCGTTACCACAACAACTGTTACACGTTTAAAAATAACAAAACGGCTGGTTTTTGTTAAAAACTAAATTAATTTGATTTTGTATTGAATAACATTTGAAGATTTTTCGAAGACATCAACAAAGAATCACAAATAAAATACATCAGTTATTACTTACTTCGCGGATCGAACCCCCCAGCCAATGTTGTCGTCGCAAATGTTGAAAATAGTCTCATTGTTTATAGTTTCCCACTTTGTATTTTCTCAATTATTTTAATTATTTTTTTTTAAATGCGGCTAAAAATACCAGGGTTTCTAAATAAACAAAAAATGGCGATGCAAATGCCGCGGTTTTTATAAATTATCAAAATCAGGAGTGTGGTTTTTAGCGTTGCAAATTCAACATTATTTTCCGTCAAAAAACGGCGATGAAAATATGTTTAGGAAAAATGGACTGTGAATATATGGCATATTATCAAAACGGAACGGCCCGCTCAAATTAGTCTGATTGCGGTTTTCAGCTGCTTTTAGTCAGTCCAATTCAAAGAACAAGATGAATGGATTTACCAACATTCGATAACGCCTAAAATAAAACCATATTTCAGTAAAAACCCCTTCAACGGGCAATTTTGACAAAATTTATTTTTGAATTTTAACGCACGTTCTAGTAATAATTGTTTTTTCGGCGTAACAAAAACTAGGGACCACCAAATACTTTCAGAGCCGTCAAAAAGCACAGCCTCATTTGGCCGAAAACAGAAAATGGCGAAACTGAAAAAGGTCATGAAAAATACCACTAGTAAATTCTTGCAGTGATTTTAGGCTTATATGCAAAAAAATAGCCCGTTTCGGATTCAAGCAGGGCGGAATACGAAAACACAAAAATATTTAATGAAATAAGAAGATAAATGTATTTTTCAGTATTTTGTTGTTAGATTTTGAATCAGGAAAAATGATGTTGTACTTTATAATTTTAGTATTGTAAAAAATGTTTCATGATAAGAGATCTGCGTACAAAGTTGAGCGGATAATTTTCTTCGATTTGTTTTTCGTCGAATTTTCTCGAACTGGTTTATTCGCGAAATTCTCGTAGTTGGTTTTTCATCGAAATTGGTTTTTCATCGAAATTGGTTTTTCACCGAAATTGTTTTTTCATCGAAATTGTTTTTTCATCTGAATGTTTTTTCCCGACTATATTTTCTCATCAGCAATTTTTTTAATTTGATTTTTGTATTTTTTGTGCTGTTTCTTATTTTTATTGAAATATCGGTTATCCAAATTCGATGAATTTTTGTAAAACTCTGCCCAAAGTTTTTTTGGCATATACATGTAATTTTTTTCAACTGGTTGTTTCGGAACAGTCATCTTCTATAAGGTCGTCGATGGGGCCTTCGCCGATTTTTCCAAACCAGACATAAAAATAACCTGCAAGAATGAGGTAAATCAAAATTGTGACCAAACTGACCAAAATAGACACCCATGGTTCGACACTTTCACAGGTGGTGTTTAAGGAGCTGTTATTTGGCATAAGCAATCTCCAAATTGAATTTTCGTAAAATCTATGTTTTTTTAAGTTACAGTTTTTTAAGTTGCAATTCAGTCACTATAATTTTTAAAAATTACTTTTGGTCAATAAAAACATTTTGTGAACGCGAAGAGATTGCAAATTTCTAATTTTCAGTTAACTATTATTTATTATAAATATATTTTTGNTTTATTCAGTTGGTACACTTGTTCTCTTTTTTCACTAGCAAAAACCCTTCAAGCATTTGTTGTAATTCCTAACTTTATTTCAGTTAAAAATGTATTATAAATATAAATTACGGACCTCTGTTTTGCGGTAACGATTGCATCATTCTGATGTACAGACGTCGGAAATAAGTTTCAGACGATCTGAATAATTAAATCGTATTTTCAGACAATCAATGCTTCATAATCCGCAATTGACGAGTTTGTCTTATGATATTTTCTTCATGCGTTTAGTATTTATGAATGGACATCTGACGTAAATGACGACAAAAAGATTAGTTTTATGGATATAATAAATGTAAACCATATTAAACTCAAATTTAATCTTCAAAATTGGAAAAAAAACACCACTGGTTTTGGAGACACGCGTTTCAGAGACCAGGACTGTATTATATTTTTGAATTAAAAGGGGTGTGTATTATTTAATAAAGGGTTGGTTAAGGATTTTTCTAACGATCCTTATTAAGCATCGAACCCTTATTTAGCACACCAAGGATTACGCGAGTTGAATTATATATTATACAGACCTTAGTTCCAATACGGACGTTTTTTATTTTCAAAAATAGCGTCCGTAATAGGATAAGTTGTTATATTATACAGTTTTAAACTGTCCATTTTTCGACTGTTTTAGGGACATTTTTCAGAAAAAAATTGTCCGTATTGGACGCAATCGTCCGTATTGTAACTCTCAAACTGTATATGAAACCAAATATAAAACGCAAAAAATCAGAATTACGTGAATTTACGACACTCAACTCGCGTTATCCTTGGTTTGCTGAATAAGGGTTGTATGCGTAATAAGGGTTTTTCGGAAAAATCATTAACCAACCCTTAATACGCACCCCTTGTAATTCAAAAATATACTAGTCCTAATACAGTCCTCGTTTCTCAAATGGGTGTCCGAGTCGAGGGGTGTTTTCAATGTCTTCGAAACTGATAAGATTTTAGCAATATTTTCGCAAAAGTTACACGGTGTCGCTAACAGTTTCGGTCAAAAATGGCCCTTATTATGTTGAAGTGACCCCAAATATGAGAAAGTGAGCCAATGTAGCCCTTATTATGGGGAGGGAGTTGTTTAAAAACCCTTCAGTACACAAAACATGTTAAACAGGCGTCCTGGCAAATAAGTGTTAATTTTTTGTATATTTTTTGTCGTTTGTAGTTATTTTGAGTCTGGAAAACTGATTTTTATCGCATCGGCGGCTGTTTCATGAGGCAGGTTTGCGTAATAACTTNTATTGAGAGTTAGAAC
Organism: Oikopleura albicans; assembly: GCA_004367875.1. Lineage (NCBI taxonomy): Eukaryota > Metazoa > Chordata > Appendicularia > Copelata > Oikopleuridae > Oikopleura > Oikopleura albicans. Next base: position 13,077 of record SCLG01000856.1, read on the forward strand.
TGTATATGAAACCAAATATAAAACGCAAAAAATCAGAATTACGTGAATTTACGACACTCAACTCGCGTTATCCTTGGTCTGCTAAATATGGGTTGTATGCGTAATAAGGGTTTTTTAGAAAACCCTTAATACGCACCCCTTGAAATTCAAAAATATAATACAGTCCTGAGAAAGTGAGCCAATGTAGCCCTTATTATGGGGAGGGAGTTATTTAAAAACCCTTCAGTACACAAAACATGTTAAACAGGCGTCCTGGCAAATAAGTGTTAATTTTTTGTATATTTTTTGTCGTTTGTAGTGATTTTGAGTCTGGAAAACTGATTTTTATCGCATCGGCGGCTGTTTCATGAGGCAGGTTTGTGTAATCACGACATTAATCAATATACACTTTGTCAATCAAGCAACTCAGGCGGAACTCCTTATATCAACAAATCTAAGTTTGAACAATTAACCCTCAAAAGCGCGCGGCTGCAAATAACAAAATCAAACGTACCGCACGTGCCCCAAAAACATCGGTCAAAAATGTCGATTAGTACTTCCGCGGTAAATTGCTTCATCTTTATTTTACATCCACCATGAGCGCATTTTTTTTCATGGAAATAAAAACAAAAATTTTCGAGAAAACTTTATCAATGTTAACATGAACAATTCGATTGTTTCCATCGCGCGCTCCAACGATGTCAAATTTCACTCGAGAAAAATATCGAAATTTAACTTTCGAAAACGGGTTTTGAAGCGCTTCGCCGAAAAGGACGAAATCGAGTTTGAGTATGTGGGGCACGAGCCAACAATTGTCGACAAAATCGCGCGGGTTAAAATTGAACGTGATGAGATTCAGCGGCGTCTGTTGGCGGTTGAAATGCGCATCGAAAAGCGGCGAAACGAGCGGAAAAATGCGCGAAAAGATGCTAAATTTGATCTTGGATCGCCAATTAAACTGGCCCTCGCACAAAAGTATATTATTCAACGACGACTTGCGCGAAAACGAAATTTGACGAATTACGCGGATCGAGCAACATTACCTTTTTCACTGTAATTGATTTTAAAATAAACTTTAACGAAGAACACAAATAGGTTTATTTTGTAGTTTAACTGTAAATGAGGGCACCGCGGCATATCGTAGAAAGAACTTTCTCTCAAAAAGGTGTTTTCGCTGAAATGATTTTTTTTTCCAAAAACATACATGTATTTCGCAGAAATTTAGCAGAAATGCTTTTTCAGGGCATAGGACTATTAATGGTTTTTCACGGTGAAATTATGTTTTCCGTAGATATTCGCCGAAAATTTTTTTCCGCGAATAGCTTTTTTGCGAGATGCAATCGTAAAAGTCACTAAATTGCCAAAAATCAGCAATGGGACTGTTACCTGGAAATTACGTACTGTAGTGCTTTGTCCAAAAACATTTTTCTTATAAATGGCAAATTCAATTTTTGAACTCTGACAGGCAACGAATCTAGAAAAAAAATTAAGGCAGGCTTTATGATACCGAAGCTTTTATTATCATTGACATATATTTAATTGGCATAAGATATAGAAAAATTGTATTTACAAAGGGTTTCCTCAATGATTTTCAATTTTTTCTTGGGATACTTCTGTAGGCACAACCTTATTGGCTGCGTTTTCGCGGGCTTTGGCGATTATCTCAGGAATCGGGAAGCAGAAAAACGTGAAAATACAACCAATCATGAATAAAAGCACCATAATATAAGTGAGGAGCATAAATGCCATATCAATTGTCGTTGCATACCACTGGGAAAGAAACGAAACACCAATAAAAAACGAATAAACAAGACATGTCACGGCAGCCTGAAAAACGGGCCCAAGAGTACTCAACCTAAAAAAACAAATAATAAGTCTTTTATATATTAGCATAAGAACTTGATACATTCACACACCTAATGCGATACAACTTTATTCAGAAAAATTATATCTCATTGAGTTGATTGGGTCTTTTTGGCATACAAACTAGTTTTTGCTTATAGAAAATTATATTACTAAATTTTAATACCGTAGAGTGTATCAAAAAACCTCAAAACCAACTCAGGTTATTTTTATTTTTAGGTTGCTGCCAAATTAGGTAATTTACTAATTTTGGCCACCAACATGGCCGAAACATGTTCCGGAGAAAACACACACAAACGCTAGCTACCCAATATGCGCATGACTCTTAAAATATCCGCTAAGCGACGCCTGGGCCAGGCTGGCCGCATGGCTGTCTAACATAATCATTTTCGAAAAACCATCGCTTACCTTTTTGGTAAGCATAACATGTAAACATAAGCAATAAGCCACGAAACGAAAGCACACCCCCACTGCCCGACGGGAATGACGAAAACTCCCATTAAAAATCGATTTGGAATCTCATCATTGGCCAAGACAATTGTAAATGCAAAAATAAACCATACGACGGGTGGTATAATCCGCCAATAAGGACTAATTCGGTACCAAAATGGTAGCGAAAAAATTTGAGTGACGAAAAATAGGGTCCCAAAGCCAAATCCAAAGTTGTATGGTGAGAGTTCCATCCACCACACGCCCTTTCGAATCATTATTGCTACTGAAAATCCATGAAACCAAACCCAAGTCTCGATTAACAACCGCCAATATTTATTCAAGTGGACCTTTTGGAACATCAGACTGCCTTATTTAAGAATTAACAAGCTGGTAGAAAAATCGATTTAAAAACGATTTAAAAACGATATAATGGGATGCTGAACAAGGGTCCCTGTGCTGAATAATAGTCGCTTTTCTCGATAATAATATTATTGCTCAAATAAGTGTTGCTGTTTTTACAGCACTGCTTCCCATGGGCATTTTTTGATCAAATCAAATTTGATTCTTCATCAGAAGAAATTCTTCACCTAGTCCTATTTTATCCTCAGTGATTCCTCACCTAGTCCTTGGCGTGCTTAATAAGGGTCGGTGTGCTTCTTGTGCCTCTTTTTTCAAAAATTGTTAACCGACACTAAATACGCAACCCTCTATACTCCAAAATTTACCGAGGGTTTATTACAAAAACTCATTTTTTGCGCCCTTCCAGTGAAAAGGTCCAATTTAATTCTTTCCTTGAATCATGACAAAAAACGTGTGAAGGAAGCCCATAATATGGCCAAATGTGTTTTCCATCGGATGGTACCAAAAAGTATAAATTACAACCCAACTGAAGGCATAACCATGATATTTTCTAATATACGCCATTGGCTCGCTTGAAAGTCGAATTTTCTTGGCAATTTTGTCGTCCGAAAACTGATTCGNGGTTTAAAGGGATGCTGAATAAGGGTCCCTGTGCATAATAATAGTCGCTTTTCTCGATAATAATATTATTGCCCAAATAAGGGTTGCTGTTTTAAACATTGCTTCCCAATGGGCCATAATGGACATTTTTTGATCAAATCAAATGAATAAATTCTTCATCTAGTCGTATTCTATCCTCACCTAGTCCTTGATGTGCTTTATAAAGGTCGGTGTGCTTATTATGCCTCTTTTTTTCAAAAAATGTTAACCGACCATAAATACGCAACAATCTGTACTCGAAAATTTACCGAGCCTCGCCCAGAACTTTCGACTATTTTGAGAGTTTATCGCAAAAACTCGTTTTTTTTTTGCGCGTTTCTAGTGGAAAGTTCCAATTTAATTCTTTCCTTGAATCATGACGAAAAACGTGTGAAGGAAGCCCATAATATGACCAAATGTGTTTTCCATCGGATGGTACCAAAAAGTATAAATTACAACCCAACTGAAGGCATAACCATGATATTTTCTAATATACGCCATTGGCTCGCTTGAAAGTCGAATTTTCTTGGCAATTTTGTCGTCCGAAAACTGATTCGGCCACCCAAGAAACATTCCACGGTTACGATATTCTAGAATTGCAGTTTATCAATATGAAGTTATGTTATCAAAAGTTTGTATCATAATCAAAAGTTTGTTCGTTGAATTACAATTAAAAAAAGACATTTTGGGCCCTACTGTGTGTGGTAACTAGGTTGGCAGGTAAAATTATAAAGCGTCTCAGCACACTGGAGGCCACTAAGTGTATTATGTTAGGTACTTTCCCTTCTTTTTTGAATGGTAGGCGCGGAGCAAATATATATGCGCTAAATGTATCATTTTATGCTCACGTGATTTAACATACTTGGCCGCCTCTAGTTTGCATAATCGCGTTAAACTTTTACCTGAGAAACTAGTTACCGAATACAATTTTGGCGTTTTTCAGGTTTTATTTTTTTACCGGTACATTTTGGAGTCTTGTAAATGCTACCACAGGGGTCTATTACCTCTAAAAATGAAGGTCTGTAAATTAAGGCGACTTCAAAATTGGGCTAAAATCCCAGGCGGCGACCCTACCTATACACATGACAAAAATGAGCATCATAATTGCCGATCCTTGATTTGACTGAACGATCAGATCTTGTGCCAGGCCATCATAGGTTGTGTGCGTTTGCACAAGCTGACAAGATGTTTAAAAAATAGAATTTAGCTTAAATGTGACGAAATGATAAACTAGGCCTTCATCTTTCAAACCAAATTGAAAATAAAAGTGAAAGATAGTGGAAAATTGAAAGATAACGGCGCGGTTCTTTACACAACAAAGTGTATATTTGGGTAATATCACAAATGGCGAATGTAACAAATGGCGAATGTAACAAATGGCGAA
>SCLG01000857.1:0-27324 GCA_004367875.1 Oikopleura albicans
TCCGATATGGCGAGGCACCTATATCTATATATAAATTAGATACTTAGTAACCTTATAATGACAAATATGATAATCATAAGGCTATCCTTATAAGGTCATTTATTAGCCCATATCTTAGCCTTAATTATTATCGATTTTTAAATTAAATTTTCCCTTTATTGTAATTCAAACCACATATTTTTGATGTATGATACCTCTCGTATCATTCTGCCCATTTATTTTTACAAGTGTTATGGCAGTGTTGACAGTAATATCCTTTTTGGGTTTGTTTGAAATTATATACAGTCACTGAGTTCATTGTATTTTGTTTGTTCTAATTCGGTGATTGTAGTTGAGTCCTAATTCTATCAATGTACCTAAACATGATGTTGTTAGACTTTTCCACGGTTACGCATTATATAATAGTCATAATATATATTATGACTCACTAAATTTCGTGATTTATAAATAAGCCAACCCTATTTCAGCTATTTTACGTGTGTTGTGATTATTTACCAATTTGAAGGTTTTTCAGAAATTTTTTGTCTCAGTCATTACTATGAAACTATTATGGTTACTCACAGTTTTTTATTTTTGATTTCGCATTTTTCGTCTTCTAGAATGGGGCAACCGACCCACTCGCGTAGTCCTCATCCTGGTCATCCCATTCAAATTTTTTGAAGCTACCTATGTTGATAACTGTTCGCGGGCGTATTATGAGCGCACAATTCGGCAGATTTTCGGTTAGTCGTTGGTTGTTGGACCATTTGAACCGATTTACCGTTTGCCAATTGTTATCAATGTATTTGTATTTGACCTCCCCAATTTTCGCGAATATTTTAATCTCTCCGAGTTCCCAGTGGCAAACCTTTGCTACATAGTTTGTTGTTGATTGCATGATTTCCCACGGGGAGTCTACGAAGGCTACCGTTTCCGCCATTGAGGAATTCACATATTTGTACTTCTCTCGAATCAGTTGAAATTCCGTGTAAAGCGAAGTATTCCAACTAGTTCGTAGTGAGGTAAGTACGTCTCTGGCCAGGTTAGACAAGGTGTTTTCTTCCAGTTGGCCTCGTGCTCGTCGATATGTACCGAACGAAAGGCGCTGATCTCCGGGAAGGCCACATGTCTCATTTATCAATCGTTTGGCGCGTACATATGCCCTTCGCGCCGCTTGCATTTGTTCGCGAAGATGTGGTTTCGCTTGCAGCATTAGCGCGAACATATGATTGGCCCTAACCTTATTGATACAGTTTGAGAGATTTTTGATCGCGTAGTATTCTTGTCGTTCGTTTCCTGACACTAAATTTCGAGTGAGCTTTTCAATGCAACCAAAGTCGGCCCATAAGTTTTCGTATATAATATCGAAAGCCAATTGTATGTTTGCTTCTGAAAAAATGTTTCCATCAGCTGCAACATGTCGCATTTCTCGTAAGACCTCACTCGTGATTTCAGAGTCCATCCCTATCAATTGATCATTAGCGACATCAATTGGAACATTCAATATGGGGAAAGGACCGGCCATTTCAAATACCGCTCGCAGATTTTGCATACAATCTAGAAATAATTCAAGTTGTTTAAAAAACCGTTTTTTAACGTTATATATTATCCAATTGTGAGGTGTAAATATGTCGGCAGTGTAATAAATGTTTTGACCGTATTATTTTCCCTGATTTCAGTGTTTTGATAAGTGTACAGTTCTAATTTTAACATTCGTTTTATCTAAATATTCACTGAGATCAGCGCCTTGCTGATTATCCGAAATCTGAGTCTGAGTCCGGGGTTATTTCTTTGTTGTATTCCAACTCTTTCGAAATACCCTCGAATTTAGCTCTCGATTCCTTTATGAGCTTTTGCGTCATTAATCTTACAAAGGGCTCATCTAGTGTTTTTGTTAGCTCTAGTGATCGAGCTGTGAGTTTCCCCATGTAATTGGCCGCACACAGTGCACGAATTTCATCATGCATTGAAGGTGTTATGTTATTATAATTTGCCGGGTCCCCTACTTTATCAAAAAATTCGAACAGTCTTCGTTTTGTTTGATTTAACTCATCTCGTAGTGTGACCTTTACACTGAGTTCAGCAAGACCTCCATTATTCTCGAGGCTGTTTTTGGCTACCCGCGCATTTGTTTTCACAAAGAAGCAGTTTTTCTTGTGATTGAAGCTGTACAAATCTCTGTCTGTTGGGCATACCGATTCACACATGATTCCACGTCTCTAAATTTTATTAAAAAATTGTTATGTATACCCCTAAATTTCATTTATTTTATCAATGAAAGATAATTCGAAGATTAGTGTGAGTAATGCCGTGGTCTGTTTGAATATCACTTCTATCTCTGTAAAAAAGAAATCCCTTTGTATGTCTTCTGATGATGACATTATATGACTATTGTCCGTGATATCTACCAGTTCAAACCACCACCGTATTACTTGTGCATAAAACTCATTATGATTGCATAGGGGCGTGAACCCAAAATCAAGTAACTTTTTCATTATCGGTGTCGCTGAAATAAATTCTCTGATTTCTTTGACATTTTCGGTGATTATTTTGTTCAAAAAAGTGTAATTGTTAAAAATGTTCTCTCTTGCTTTTGCTTCCTCTAATTTTTGTGCGACAATAATCGTTTTGTTGATTAATTCATTTGCATCGGTCAGATTGAGTTTTGACACATGACCGAGACGACAGCCAATCAGCGGAGCGTATTCAAAGACCTTAGCCATCTAAACAGCATTTCATGTTTATTCGAATGTTATCATGAAATTTAGGTCACTAATATTTCGCAGTATTTTACTTAACAGTATATTTTGTACGTTACAGTTCTTTTTAATTCATATATTTTGTATAAAGTGTTGTTACTCCGTTGAAGTTGCATAATCATTTAACAGCATAAGTTGTAATATCGATTTTGCTTTACTTGGTGCGTATTTGTATCTACCCAAATCGTAGATTATTGATGCTACTCTAAGTAACATTTTCATCCTTCGCCAGGTTCTTATGTTGTTAAGAACACCTCTAATTTTGGTGCGAACCTCTCCGTTACCCAGATTTCTGTGTAGAAGTAGCAGTTTCATTCTCAGTAGTGGGATGACTACCTTTGATTTTTCTGATTCGATGTACTTCATTAGGTCCACAGCGCCGTGATCAATTATATTCATTCTAAAAAATTTTTTAGACGATTAAGTTTCATCAAATTTCGGGCATAATCTTGGTCATATATGTTTTTATTTTTTGTTAAAGCCTGCTTCGTATAGTTGGAAGGCTGCACCGACTTCTGTGTCTTCCATCATAAGTCTGCGGTAATGCATATGCATTTCTGAGCCAGCTCTCCATCTCATGATCATCTTTTTAGATTCCTCTGAGATGTTGCCTTTTCGTTCGAGTTCTCTCATCAATGAGTTCCTACCGCTGTGACCAGACACAATTTTATCCCAATTCATTATTCCAGACAACTTTTTCATGTAGTAGCAGGCCTTTTGTGTATCAAAATTGTATTTTCGATGCGCAAACATTTTACCCTTTGTCAAGCCTGTAAATTTTTTCCATTCCCCGATCCAGAATTCAGTGTCAATGATTGGTTTTTCTCCGATTTTCATTGTTAGTTGTTCGGGAAACTTTCCCAAGATATTGTTTTTGCTTGTTCGTATTGGAATTGTAAGAAAACGCCCCGCTGAACTCTGTGTTATTTTTATATCCTCTACATGAAGGTCCAGGCAATCTTTGCACCGTGCGCCTGTCGTAAATGTTATGGCTAGCACAGTTACAGTCGCTTTCATATACCAGTTGTCCGTTGACCAACCCACTTCTAGTCCTTTTCCGATTTCGGCTAACTCGAAAATTGGTGCGTATTTTGGCGTTACTTTCTTTTCATGGATGATTGGTCTCGCAAATTTTTCACTATCATTTTTTATTAGTCTTTTTATTGTTATTGGGATATATCCGTATTCGTTTTCGAATATATTTGTTAAGTCTAGTTGAAATCTTGTTACGTCAAAATATCTGATGGCCGATTTTTTGGTCTTATTTAGTAGCCTAATATATCGTCTAATAAATTCTCTCAGTTGCGAGCAAGTTATTGTGTCCATTGTTACATTAATTTTTCTCATAAATTTGAAAAATGTCCTGTTTAGTAGCTGCCCTTTTGGTGTTGTATGAATCGTTGCTATGAGGCCTTTCATGGCCTATCTACCAATAATTCTAAAAATAACCCTGTTATTTGGTTTTTGTATGTAGTTTTATTTTAAATAATGTTTTATCAGCCGATAACTAATTTGAGTTCTCGCTTGACACTGTATTCTGCGATATTTTCCAACATTTCTCTGATAATTGTTCTGATCTCATCTTCGTCCAGGGATATCTTGTCCAAAATCTCCCATATTATTTCGTAATCCTTAGTAGGGCGTCTACGAGTTATGAGCACTGACTTCAGGGACCCGGTAACGGTTTTGATTAGGGCTGTCATAGTGTCCATGTTCCATGTGCCGGTATGTACCAATTCTTGTAATAGTTTTGTTCTATTTTTTGTAAATTGCTGTTTGCTCCCCGGTTTTATCAAATCTTCATTTAACATTCTAAAAATAATGATTTTTTGACCAGATGTGCATAACTTTTTTGTAATGAGTTTTTAATGATTGTTGTATGACAGTAATTGTTGGAGAGTTGTATACAGGAATAAAATATATTTTCTTCAAAAAATTGGTATGGTTACATCAACATGATAAAATAATTTTCTTATATAATTATTATTATTTCTCTGGTTGTTTTTCTTGTTTTGCTGCATTTTGCCCTGAATTCTGTGTTCGTTTTTCTGGTCGTCGTGTCTGCTTCGATCGCTTATTATAATTAAACGTGCGATTTCCCTGAAATCTGTGCTTGTTGGGTTTCGATGTTCCCGTGCTACGGCGCCGATTGCCACTTTGTGGTCGTTTATTGTTGTTAAGACGTCGTCCAGTTGACTGACGTCTTGTATCCCTGATATCTGTGTTCCTCGTCTCCCGTTTTCGCTGGCCGCCGCTATATTTCCGGTACTCGTTCTCGAATTTGGCTGCTTTAATAACGGTGCGTTTTTCGACGAGGTTTTTGCTGAGTCCCAATTTTCGGACTTGCTCTCGGCGTACTGGTTCATATAGCCCCAGCCGCATTTCGATGGCCGTGTCCTTATTGCTAAGGATATTTTTAAGTGCTTTGCGCTTCTCTTCCTGCATATCCTTGTTCAGGATTGTATTGCAAGAGTCCAGCGCATTCAGCCTGGATGTTGTGTTCCGGTTTTGTTCCAAATGATCAATAAGGAATGTGACCACTCGCCACCAGTGATCAGTAGGATCATAACATTCCCTGAGTTCTTTGATTATTTTCACGAGTGCTGCGTAATCCAGTTTAAGCATGTTTTCGGATTTGCACAACATTTGACATATTTCCCTAAATATATCGACCTTCGCGCGTTTCAGGGTCTGCACTTCACCCGGTGGTGCATTGCAGACTTTGACCGAAAATGTTCCATCAGGGTTCACCATCAGGTGATTTGTGCCCTTAATGTCCATTCGGTTTTTTAGTTCCTTGTCCGCTCGTAGATATTTGGCCCAATATGCCTCCTTTTTATCGCTGATGGCGATCCGTTCATTGCGAAAGTTGTCTCTGATTTCCGTGAGGTCCTTAAGTTTATATTTCTTAAGGAAATCCTTTTGCTCAGTCTTCAAGTTGATTGTTGGCATTTCACTAAATTTGATGTGTTGATCAACTAGCTTGGAAAAAGTCTCCTCTCGTTCCTGCACAGCTTTTTGGGCTTTGCATTCCCGATCATAGTCTTTTTTGTAGTCCAAACGATCATTGTCTCGGCTTCGAAAACCTGTTGAATCATCTGTTTCCGCCGCCAATAGCTCCTTGGCCTCCGATTCCGATACTGGTATGTTGAAATACATACCAGTTGCCTTTTTTATGTCATCCGATGACATACCTTGTTTATTAACGTACAAGTTGTCAACGTCCATATCATAATCCATCATTCTAAAATAAATATTCGTTTTTCATTTTGTATTCCAGTATTTAGGCATCGTAATAATGAACTTCGTCATTCACTTAATTAAGTGATTTTTTAATTAACTGATTGCTGTAGGCAAGGGCCATATGGCTGTAATCAAATATTTTAATTGTGTAACTGCACGTGCGTTATTTTGCAAATTAGTGCACCTGTGAACAATTAATATTATATGTCATTGTTTTGGCAGTAGAGAGCAAGTATAATCAGTGTATATAAGCGTGAATCTTAATTATGTTTTTTATCATTTACTAACCACTAATCTACATTGTAAATTTTTTGTTTATTAATTTTTTCTGTATAAAAATTTACCCACTGATATCAGAGATGAACAATACTGTTACAAAATGTATGAAACCGGCTGTCTCGTTTAAGCGAGCAGTTATGAAATGCGGTGCAGTTTCTAACGATTACGAATATAGAGAGTTGAAACTAGAATTTCAACATACTCGTGAAGGTACAAAACAAGCGAACCGACGAATGCGATCAGTTGAGCGAAAGCAGTTTACAAAGAACAATCCACATTTGGATCTCTCCGTAATGTATACTGATATTTCTAATGGTTTTTCTGAATTGACCATGAATAATACTGCACAAAATTTTGAGGCTACCAGAATTACCTCTAGAGAAGATGTAATTCAGCGTGCCAATGCCGATGTTTTCTCTGATATCTGGGTTCAAAATTAACCACTAACAAATAAACACTGACATCATTGTTCTATTAAAAGTTGTTTTTAATTCTGGGGATGGTTGTAGATTCTTTAATTATTTTCTTTTCTAATGCTTGTTTGATCATTCTTTCCGACCGGTTTTTGATATGATCTGTAAATGCTCCCTGTATTTTTCTGACCATGTCAATCAAATTCAGATCATTGACGTTACAGACGAAATAGAGGTATAACTTCAATTTTTGCATGTTTCTTGTTGCATTAGTTGTATCTCTGTCTTTCAGCGCATCAAAAATATCCGATTTCTTTATGTCCACTAAATTTTTTGACGTTATTATTGCCATTAGTTGATGCCAAGGCGTCCAAACGTTCATTCTAGAATATAATAATTTGGTCAGCAAGTCAACTAGTTCTATATGATTTTAGTTATGACATTGTAAATGTGTTTTACACTATATTCTCCAATTTTAGTGGTTTGTCTTCTAGGCTGTCCTTGATGTCGCGCCATCTGTTGAAGTCTATGAATCCCCTCTCCGTTTTTGGACTAGTAGCCAATCGTCTGTAGATTTTTTCTACCAACTCCGATGCAATCACTCTGAGTTCTGGGAATTCAGTTGAAATCATCTGAGCTACTCTCGACAGTCTGGCCAGCGACGTCTTTCTTTTCGATCTGGAAATGTTGTTTTTATATGAGACCCAGAGATCACTGGTGTTGTTGCGAATTCCCAAAACACAGTTACATGGAAGTGCCTTAGTAACTATGGCTGAGACCTGGGACCATTCCAACCACTCCAAGTGGTTGTCCAATATTAACTTTGAGGTTAGCCAGAGTCCTTTGTGAACCGCTGCAATAACCTCCATTTCCACTTTGTTTGACGTAGTAAACAAACAGGTTTTTACGCCTTTTTGTTTTCGAAGTCTATCATAGATTCGAATATTTTCTATATCACTGAATTCGAATGTATCATCTTCCATTGAGATGTCTGATTCCGATTCCTCTGAGGTGTCTGAGAAGCAGTAGCGTCTGTATGTGCGCTGTTTGTGCTCGTCATCATCAGAAGAGCTAACTTCAAAGTTCGAAAACATTCTGAATTTGTTTAGAAATTTTAAGTCTATAGTTAGATATATTTGTGAGTACAGTTTGAGTATATGTTTCACTAATTTTGGTGTTCCGGTTTTAACATATGTTGGTTTTTCAACTTAATCGTAAAATGGTATATTCTGGAGTAGCAGATATCTGTGTTCCTTCTGTGTTGTTAGAAAAATACTTATTTCTTCCAGTAGCTCTCGTTTGTGTAGGTTATTTGCTTTGCCAATCAACTTGTTGATTAATTGAATAACGTGTAAATGATTTTCGTTAAGGATGTATTTTTTGATATTGTCCCACTTATCATCCGCGACAAGCTTATTCAAGTTTACCCATTGTAGATAATCATGTCTGCTTGTATTTTGTAAATGCCATTTTAGAGTTTTCCCAAGAATAACTCTTTCTTCATTGTTCTTATCTTTCCATGAGTTCGATGACATCCTATGCTCAGTAATCGCCAGTATAACAGTTTTGTTCTGAATTTTAATTCTCTTAATTAAGTTATAAAGCTTGATTATTTGATCTCTCGTTTTTTAGTATTTTTGTCCACTGATTTCTGAGTGTGTGTTTTTTCATTTTTGCTTATTGGACTTCTTAATCTAGAATTTTCGTAATGTACTTAGGGCCTGTTTATTGCTGCAAAAATGTTGCTATTAATTTGTGGTGTAAAGTATCCAAAGTTTTTGTCAAATGTTTTTGTTGGAAGTAGAGTTATAGATTCAAAGTAATCAGAGACTCTAATAATTTCCGTTGTTGATGGAAAATCTGCTACAAACGGTGGATATTCCCCTATAACGTGAAAAATGGTTATAAACTGTTTGTGTTTAGCATATTTTATTAGTCGCTGAATCATGAAATTTTGTGCATTTTTCGGCGGAAATAAATACAATATGTCCCCTGATCTCAGTGTGTACGACATAAAATTGGTATGTATAGCGCGCCGCTCCGGGTAATATGAAACAAAATTTTTACATTTTGTATTAAAGTAAGATGCGGCAGCGTCCAAATTGGGTACAAATTTCGCTTTTTGGCAAAGCCAATGATAGACGTCTTCTAGTAGTTTTTCTTCGTTTAGGTCGACTGTTCGACTTGCTTTATCCGCAAGTTGATCCTTTGTACCAACGAATTTAATGTTTACTATCAAATTTTTCTCGTGTGCTTGTTGGTGAATTCCAATTATTATTTTATTGAGCTCTAAATTTCGTGAACCTTTTTTGTACGCAAAGCATACATTTTGGTTGTCGCACATGACGTCAAGTCTTGCGTTTTGAATATTTGTCGATTTTAGGTATTCCAAAATCGCCAAACCTTCTTTTATGGCAATGATTTTGCCCGCATCTTCTTTTTCCCATTGGATTGTTTTTTCCATTTTTGTTACCGGGTCATACCAGCCCCCCGAGAAGCCACTCGCGTCTGTGTAGATAGTATTGTCTATTATATACGCGTTTAGATTGTCTACCCAATGACATTCAGTCTTGATTAGTTTTCTATCCAGGTCTGACCATTTCAGTAATTCTTCTCTGAGTTCTGTGTTTATTTTTATAAACGGACAATCGTTATTCTCTGAGTCCATTAGTGCCTTTGTTATGTTTCTAATAAAGATTTGCATGTTCTTGATGACTAGTATGAACGAACACATTTTGCCTCTTATTTTTTCCAAAACTTTGAAAAGCACTTCTGTTTGCTGGATAATATCTTTCAATTCTAGCTGAAACTTGTCCCATTTTTCATCTGGTATTTTTAATTTCATCTCCCTAGTATTGATTTCTATTCCCAGGAATTCAATGACTTGCGTACAGATTGGTGTGCTTTTTGATTTGCTCACATAACCCCCATGACTAACCATAAGCTTGTTGGTTAGAAAAGCATTCTTTGGAGCTCGCTTACCCTCTAAAATTTGTGACATGATTTCCGGTGTGATATTATCCTCTAAAACTAGTCGGTCATCCAAATACAGGAAAATTCGCACCCTTCTTTTTCGCAAAAAATTCACAATTGAAAGGTTGGCCAGCTGGAAATCCGCAGGTACTTTGCCTGTCCCGAAACTTGCTGCTTGATACGTGAACACCTGACCGCCCCATTGGAAATGCGCAAAATTTTGTGAATCCTTATCAAAACGCAACTGGTGGAATCCAGATTTGTCATCCCATTTGGTCGCGTAATCAAATTGTTTTATGTGCGTTAATACTACCCTGAGATCGTCCATTTTGATAGGTAAAGCATACGACTGTGTTCTAGGCCAAGGACTTCCGTCTGTACAGACCCTGTATTTTATGGTTTCTTTTTTCTTACTAATGGCCAAAACTACCGCTGATCTCAGAGGCGATTCTATTTCTAGAGCACTTCCTAGATGGTAGATTGCTCCTGTTTTGTTCCAGTCCACCAGTGTTTCGGTGATTATTTCCGCATTGAGTAATGTTTTCGGAGAGTTCTTGGGCAAAAACGGTACTTTTTGGAGTATGTTGTTCACTTTTTTAACTTCTACCGGATAGTATGAGTATATATTTTGGCGTACTCCACATGTTCGGAAATAAGTTTCCGTTTTATTTTCATCATTTGACATGTTGTATGCTCTAAAATTGGCGATGTTCAAATGCTTCTGTGTTGCTAATTGATATTTCCGCCTATATTGTACTCTATTTTTTATTGATATAGCCCTTTGATTATCGAATACTGATAGTCCCCTGTGAATTAATTTGTATAACAGATGTTTGTATTTGTCCGACGGAAATTCTGCTATTGTTACCAACCAGAATTCTGCGAAATCATTATAAGTGCCGGCCCGAAAATCGTCTTCCGCTCTATAAATCATATCTTCCCATCGTGGTATTTTCTTGTTTTCAAGTACTAATTGAAAGTCTTTCAAACATATTTTGCTATAATGACGCCATTGATCATACGTGTAAGGCCAGGGTTTTGGGTTATCCCAGAAATCTGTGGCTCTAACTGGTGCTTTAGGTGTATTTTCAAACTTCAGTGGCCCCAGTTCTCCATTTTTTATTTTTTCTTCCACTGACTTCCGGACTTGTTCTTCAGACGTCCATTTTAATGATTCTGTTATGGCCCTGAATTCTTGGTCATTATGTTTCTTCAGAGTCTTCTCCCGTAGTGGTCTGTTAGGTTGTATGTATGGTTTTTTAAGGTGATTATTCGAGTGACGCTTCCATTTCACTTTTCCGCCGTTTAAACATTTTTCTAGGTCTCTTTTTTCCTGTTCCGACTCTACCGATTCAATCATTCTAAATTCATATTGAAATATTATAATATCTTTCGTATAGGTTTGTTAGTTTTAATCATATTTGTAAATATTTTCGAACTCGGATTTCAGAGTAGTTTATACAGTAAGTGATTGCATTTATACAGATGCATTGAGAGACATGCCACTTGAATACAGTGTATCTCCAGATTCCGTTTCGATTGTAACTTGTTCTTCAGGTGCTCTCTGTCGCATTGATTGTCTCTGCGCCGAGGCTCCTTCCAGACGATTCGGCTCCTCAAAGCCACTGACCTCTGCTACATCCTGGAGTGCCGGCTCACAAAGGTCACTGAATTCATCGAAATCTCGTCCGACCGACGATCTTTTGATGGAGACAAACCTTCCGTTCACTTTTTTATAGACCGCCGAAATTTTGAATATTCGGTTTTTCCATTCCTCGGCCGCTTGATGTCCCAAAGCATAGTGAGCATATTGTTGTCTGTGTGACCCATTCGCTGTCAGAGTCCGGATTGATAGTACCCTATCTATCGCCATGATAAGTCCATCAAACCAATTCCGACTATAATAGCCCATTTCAGCTCGAGCAAAGTACAAAATGTTCCTGGCCCGGGCTAAGTTATCATGAATCGGGCGCCTGGTGAACCAAATCATAGCTCCCTTAATTTTCTTGTTCACCGTCAGCCCATTAGCCATTATTTCTCCGAATTCAGCGACCAGGTCATCACCTTCGTCTTCAATTTGGTCCAGAAACTCTCGTGTTTCTTCTTGATCCGGCAACTTGTCAGGGAAGTTGCGCTGAAGTAGCTGCAAATAATCCCTCACTAAGTTTTGGGATATGAATGTACCATATTTGTTCACGGCCGCTAGCAGCCCACTGGTAGCTTGTTGTATTACGGTGACCTGTTGTGCCGGCCAATTGAGCAACACCATCCAGTTGTGGAAGTTCATGCGCATAACTCCTTTTGGCGGCAGCTCTTTATCCGAGCCTTGCCCGAATGTTTTGTTCGTACCCGGTTCTGTGAATTCGTCGCCGAATAACTCGGATACGTGGGCGGGAAGTGGCTCTATCGGATAGCGATTGGGATCAGCGAGATTTCCGGGTGGCGTACCGTACATGGACATTCTGAACAAGCTTAAGACTTTGATTTTTATTATTTAAAACTTTGATTTTTAATACGCTATATTTTATTCTCTAATTTTTGAGTTAACTTTTTTCTAATTATTCCCTAATTTTACTGTTATTGTAAGTTGAACTTGGCTGTTATAAATAAGTGTGGGTTTGGCAGTTTTATATTTTTTATTTCTCAGCGCGAAGTTTACTTTTTTCTGATTTTGATTTTCTATTTTCTTTCCAAATTTAGTGTAACTTTTTCAGTGCTTTTTTGCGTATTGACTGCAAAGTTTGTTCCACATCCTCTGCGCTGGGTAACTCGCGTTTCCAAGCGCTCGAAGTTTCTAGTGTTTCCTTCTCGAAATGTTGTGATATGGTTGATAGTTGTTGAATGAGCTCGTCCGAGAATTTTTTATCGGATTTTTTCATTCTATCCTCATTTTTATCCTCCGATGCCTCTGATTCATTGTCTGATGAATTCAGGGATGGTGTATCTCCACATTCGGTGTTTTCCCCGATTTCCGTGTATTCTTTTTTGATTTTATTTGGTGAGCATTCGGTGTCAGAGTCTTGTTCGCCTTGATCAGTGTCTACTTAAAAAATAAGTCTGTGAATTCGGAGTATAATTATTTTATTATTCGATTAGTATTGAGTTGTTCAAAAAAGTAAATTGTTCCAGTAATTGTTTAAATGCAGGTTGTTTTTCATTTTAAACTTCTTAATTCGGTAAGCATCCTTTTTTGGGATATTTGTATATATTTATTATTTTCTATTTCGGTCACCTCTGTCGTTTGAATGGTTTCGCTGACGCTTCAGCTGATGTTCCACTGATTTCCGTGCTCTTACTGGAAACATGGTTGCCATTCGTGCATTGAAGTCCTGATCTGTTTTTGGGGTGAAATCTGAGAACTTAGCGGTCTCCGAGTTCTTCCATTTTGCTGGATACGCTTTCAGCCAGTCTTCAAACTCATCGCTTTCCTTATCCGCCGATTTCAGTGCAGTGAGTAGTTGCGTGTCTCCAATTCTGTCATCCGGTACAATTTCAGCCACTTTCTTCCAAATTTCACCATTTGAAAGGTTACGCTTTGTCATTGTATCTTTAATGGCTAGCAATTTTTTGTAGGTGCGGCAGCCACCACCTAGGCAGTTTTGTACCATTGTCATCGCTCGGCCTACCTCGATAGCTAGTGTCTCTAAGTTTAGTGTAGACGGTTGCAAAGCCAATTGAACCAATTTTTCAAGCTGCCATGATAGGTCGATGCACGCTGAATTCTGTCGCCAACGGTCACTTGTGTTTTCCGTTGTAAGTGGTAGAATTAAGGCCTCAATATATTCTTCGACACAGTCATAATCCGTGGTGCCAAAGAAATCCTCAAATCGGTCGATATATGCAATTGTTGCTGCCCCTGCAATGCGTATAACTACCAATCTGATTTTTTCGAGATCGTCTGCCGTCAGTCGTTGTTCCGTGATGAAATCCGCAACTGTTTCATCATACGCAACTGGAAATTGTCGACATGTCGATTCTACTCCTCCAATTTTAGTGGTAAGCTCCGTAACGTTGTCCTCTAATTTTTGTGCCAGTGTGAGTGTTTTTGTCCAATTTTCATTGTATTGGTTGGTTGATCGAGCTTTCAGTCCTTCCATTTCTGCTTTAAGTGATTGAAATTCACGTCGCATGTCCGCAAATAAGTTGTCATTTTTTAACAAATTGACAACTGTAGGATCAGTTTGGAAGACCGTAGCAAAATTTTTCTTGAATGCACTGAAATCGGTGATTTCTTCCAGATCTTCTAGTCGGTCGATAACATCCTGAGAGTCGTATGCGTTAGCCATATTGGCTGTTTTTGTGGCCGCTTTCAGAAACGCATAAAAGTCTGTAGATGTCCAGTCCATTGTCTCCTCTAATTTTGGTGTTATTTTGTCCGTTGGTGATGTTTTGAAGAGCTTGATCATCCAATCAATGGCCGCTGCAATCCGTTCTCGCTCATTTTCTGGTGTTAAGTTTTTTCCGATTATCTTGACCAGAAAATCATTAAAAACTTTTGCCGCAGGGTGAAATTCGTTCGTGACATCTTCCGTGTTGCTCTTGTTGGGAGCAATGTCGATTTGGGGAACTGCTTCATCAGCTTCGGTTGTCACTGTATTCTGCGTTTCCCCATTGAATCGTTGAATTGTCGGGGTATTGACGAGCTAAAAATAATAATAGGTGTTTTGTGATATTTTGTGAAAAAGAAAAAATTATTATGTGATTATTTGCTACTGCTTTTTTAAAAATTTTGTCTCCTAATTATTGTCTGACACCTTCTTAGTTCTTCTTGACATGTCTTCCTGTTGTGTTGTTGATCAAATCAAAAAATGAAAAGATTTTTTCAAAAAATTAAAAATTAAAAAATTAAAAAATATTAAAAAATAATTAAAAATTATTCCGAAAACTTCTATGTTCGTGTTGGTTGAGACCTAAATTCGGTCTGAGTAGACTCTGACTTCTCTAAAATTGGTGGCTGAGTCAATAGATCTAGAGAAAATCGTTATGTAAACATAATACAACCTACCTCCCGCTCAACCCAATCCGCTGAGCACAGTGGTCCCATATTTTCTCCGACTCTAATGTTGGCAATCAGAGTTTCATTATCCAAGAATTCCTTTTTAAATTCTGACATCCTATCTCTATGATCACTTTTTTCGCAATGACAGTGCTATTTTCTGTCGCTCGAAACTCAATTCGTGTACTAATACTAGAATATTCCAAATTTAAATTATAATTTTTGATAGGTATCAAATTTCTTCTTTTAGTATTTCATTTATTAGCTTCTATATAACAGTAATTATTATTATAATATAATATTTTTCAAGGTTAATTTCTTTAAAACCTATAATTTTAGTGTTTCCCTAATGACCTAGCCAATCTAGTTTAGCTAATTAGTGCACCTGTATTAATGCACGTGTCGATCATTAAGCATCTGTAATTGTGCACATGCGCTAATTAACGCCCCTGCGTTTCATTAATTGTATTATTGGCCACTAGGTGGCGCACAAACAGCTTGATTTATTATATAATCACTTGGAACTCTGAGATCATTGTGTCATTGGTCATTCACTTCGATTTTCTAATTACTTTTTTATTTTTCGTAATTTTAATTTTTTGACAAAAAACTCCAATATGAGCCGCCAGAGATATAACAGTTGTGGCGATTCAAACGCCAGTCAGGGTTCGGATGAAGAGATGGATTATCAGCCTTGTTATGACTTTTTTGTAGATGGTTGGACATGGGATGATGTGTTTGAAGAGGAGAGTCCCATTAATATTCGGCCACCACATGAACTTGGTCAATTTGATTTTGGTTCAAGTGATGATGAGTCCGCCAGCCATGTCAGTGAGAACTCTTCCACTGATGGTATTTCTATGACCTCTCCATATTTCAATGTGAGTCCCCATGAGTCTGATTTCAGTGTTGAGCATGATGAGTTGCCCCCTATGCCACAACTCTCTGATTTCAGCGACTCAGAGGATGATGAGTTTGCCGAAGAACGACGCATGTTCCCAATGCTGCACTCCCAAGGTACTCAACTATTTATATTGAATCAGTTTGGGCACCATATCCCTTCACCCGTTACCGACTCTAGCACAGATGACGATTCTAGTGATACCAATGACTCCATTTAAGCTGTTAACCGTTACTCAATGTAAACTTGTATTTTATTTCATTTTAACATCCTGTATTTTTATTCATTTTCACCTGTATGGATTACCATTACTCTTTGTATATGAAATTATACTCTTTTAACTGCCAATTACCACCGATTTCAGTGTATATTATTCATTACTTCATTTAATGTATTATTACTATCGTTGTTTTAGTTCAGTTTCCCAATAAATGCCCAGTTATCCTTTAGAACATAAATTGTGAGTCAACTCTTTTATATCTTTATTTGCCAGCTAATACACTGGCCACTAAATTTTTTGGTAGAAAGTCTAAACAAGGATGTATTGTTGCATATTGAGGATTTTTTACTTGTGAGTGACTTGTTTCTTTTTTATACAGGCTTTTGTTTCCATATACTAGAATTTGTAGTAAATTTTTGTCAAAGAGTTTTATGGATTGTACGCTAAGTTCCATGTATATGTGCGATATGTATACATGTGATACTCTAGCCCAGAGTGATTAAATTGTAAATACCAAAATTTAGTGTAAGCGGATTAATTTCGTTTTAATTGTAAAATATAAATGGGTTGAAACTAAACCCCACTAAGTTTAGAGCTGTAAACGTTTTAAGAGACTAGATTAACAAAGTGTGGCCCATGTCAATACAGCGGGTTTAATTGTAACGTTATAATTTGCTCGTTAATTTTAGTGAAGAAAAATTAGTCGGAGCTTAATTTTCATCAAGAGTTTTATGGGTATTGTCAGAAAATTATTGTATATAAAATCTACGCTGAGTTCTGTGTGTATATGCGATATGTCTCATGCTGATTAGATATAGTTGATGCCAAAAAGGAAAAAAATTTTTAAATGTATCGTTTTTATTATATGGCTTCCGGTTATTGCAGTGTAATTTTCACGTAAATATTGAGTTTCAGGTTATAATGGTAGTTTTATGCGCCCAATTGATATTTTTGCTGTGAATAATATCTGTACAGTATTTGGCAGTAGTGTATCCAATTGAAGTTTTTTCTCCCTGAATTCTGCGATCGAGTGTAGACTCTGAAAAGATATTCGAGTTATTTATAGTACCTTATGGTTCTAAAACCCATAAAAGTTGTTTGTAGTATTTACATGTTATTTTATTTTCTAGCATGGTATGTCCGAAATCGTTATTGCTTATAGTACTACGCCCTATAGTTCAACTATTGTTGTACTTTAGTTAATTTCAATTCAGTTTAGTCACTAATTTTTGGGATCAGACTTAAACAGTCTGTGTATTCATTAATACTTTTATTTGGCGTATTTTTGATATGCTTACCTTGTTGTTCTATTCCCTAATTTTAGAGAATCAGTGACGTTTTTATGGCAAATCTTTCGCTTCACGCCACTCAGTGATAAGGTTTTCGATGCACGCTTCAAACTCCCCATTGGTAAAAATGTTTTCTGCAAGTGTTGCATCTTTTTTGTGAAGGAGATTTTGGGTATCTTGCGTGTCCCAAAACGCATTGGCCCAACCCACCAATTTATGCTCGTTTTTAAATTTGAATTTTGTCGCAAGTTGGGCAATCTGGGTGGGCAAAAGTAACAAGTCTCGGCCCATTGAAACCTGGAAAATTTGACAAAATTCCGTATAGTTGCTCGCTGATCTCAGTGCTTGAATGAGCTGATCGTTTTGGACGATACGTTGTGGAATGACCTTTGTTTCGCCGCTGCGATACAAAGAGAGCTGTTTTTGGGTTCTCTCCGCCAAGAGTTTGACTAACCGTTGATGAGCGCGCATTTTGTAGTCATACGCTTGTTTTTCTTGTAATAAGCGATCCTCTCTAAACTTCATGGCTTGGTTATTTTCGTTCTCCGAGATCTGTGTGTTGAATTCGTCCCGCGCGAATAGGTTGGTTTCCTCCACAATTTGAATTTGGTTACCTGACATTCCCATTCTGAGAGTGTTAATTGTAACCTGCCGTGATTTAGTTGACATATCCAACTGCGCCCGTGTTTTAGGATGAGCTAATAAAAAATCAACTCGACGGTTGGCCTTCGCTAGAACAGCTTCCACACTAAAATTTCTGTCGATCCAACCGTTAGGGAACTGCCAGAGCGGGTATCTTTCTCTGACATTGTTTGTGAATGTTATACTTGTGCGATCAAAGCCTCGAGTGACGTATCCCAACGCAATTGATGGTAGCGCACCCACTGAACTCTGTGCATTACCGTAAAAGACTGCAGTTATTGTTTTTGCCGCAAACGTACCTGAAAGTGATATTGTTTTATTTTTGTCAGAATACCATAATGTTTCTCTCAATACAAGTTATTACATTTTTTCAATGTTTTTATTCGAAGGTTGATTTTTAACAATTTGTTCACTAATTTGTGCACTAAACGTTACTATTAACGATTTTTCAGTAAATCACTAAATTTAGTGTTCATTTAATATTAATTTGATAGCCTATCCAGCGAACTGAGCTCTTATTAATTATAGTTAAATTGTCATACCTAATTCTTCTGTTGTTGACGCTCCCATCGGTACAATTTGATTATGTCTCAAGCAGGCATACGTTGATGCTTGAAGTCGCGGAATTCGGGGGATTTCCGGCATTAGCTTGTCTCGTACGACCAGTTTTTGACCGGTTAACCGCGCTGGACATGTGTTGTCACCGTTTGGCGTTTCTGCTGACAGTAGCAAAGCCACTTCAGATGCCCTTCGATCATACTTGAACGAATTACTTCGATAATTCGCCGTACATTGCTCCACTTGATATATTTGTCTTTCCCGAGAGAGCGTAGAGTATGGTGACATAATGATCGGATTTCCCTTGTGAACTATCGAGTTTGTAGTTACAATTGATCCGATCGAATCAGCTGGGCGCAGGTATTCTTATAATTGATTTCACATTTTTGACTAAAACTAGACTTTGCATGTAGGAAACAACTTTTTTGTTTCTTTGTATTTTAATTATTTTATGTTAATGTTAATAATTTTAATTAAGTTTTAAAAAACGATTATCGATATCTTATTACAAAGTCCAGTTATTAGTCGAGAATGCAAAACCAACCTTTAAGTAATTGTTCAGCATCGTCATTTTTAAAGAGTACTGTTATTTGCCACCACATCACACGATTCTGCGAAAACATGTATCTCGTATCCGTGATGGCCGACGCTGTATTCAGTGACGCATGATTCATCATAGGTGTCATGTAAAGGAGCGGGTGTCGACAGCAATTTCCCAAGGGAATTTTCTTTTGACTGACTACCCGTCTTGATGGTTTGTAGTCATATATATTATGAAAAAACCAGTCCTTCATGACTTCTGGCACCGGGTATCGTCCAAAATCTATGTTTCGAATTATGTTTCCCATCGATGCCATGCTTGACACTAAGATTAGTGAGCCGATGCCGTTATCTCCTAAATCATTATTGTAGGCAATCACTGATTGTAGGTCGAGGTGGCAATAAATTGCCGCTGATGTTGCATCTAGGTCTTTTTTGTGAAACCCTTTATTTGCATCATCTAGATTAATGCCTCTCTGTGCATGGACGTAATCGTCCATGTGATCCGTTTTTGTCAGAGTGGACATCAGCAGACGATCAAATTCGTCCAGCAACTCTTGGTCTTCCCAAATTTTAGTGACCGAGTTTCGATTTTTGAAATTGATCCAATTCTTCGTTGCAAAAAACTCTTCTAATGTCACTGATTTCGGTGCATCTGGATTTCTGACGTCAATAATGCCGATTTGAGTAGCAATCTTACGATTGGTTGCAAACGTCAAATTTAGGCACGTTGTATTCGTTCTCCTTGTCATTTTACGTTTTTTGTTCTCATCCCTGACTTCGTATGCTGCCTCACGACCCTTGTGGACTTTTGTCGGGGCTTCGGTGAACCATTCGTTGCCTTTGACTATAATGTAGTCTTGATCTACTGTATCGGTCAATAAAGATAAAAACGGTAGCGGAGCTCCTGACCCTAACCCCGTTGTTGGGTAATTTTGTTCCCCTTTTGTTTGACTGATGTAATGGGCCCTGTCTGTTCTTGGTCGAAAGTTTGCAGCTGATGACGGGCCCTGTTTATCAGTTTTCAATTCATTACTCCATTCACCGAAATCCGCGTCCAGTCCAAGCGTTAATCCCTGATTTGTAATTTTCTGTCGCAGAATTCGGAGATAGTCATTCAGTATTTCGATATCTACCAACTGAGTATCTATCGGAATGCCCAGAAAGCGCATTGATAGCTTATGATTGACTTGCTGAACTATGTCTAACCAGTTAGCCTTTTGTTCCATATGAACGTTACATTCTTCAATGATTAACGGTCGTGTGCTTGGATCTCTGAATTCATTCCAACGGCCCTCTAGAAAGCGCCAAAGTTTGACCAGGTGATGCTCTTCTAATTGAAAGGCCTCAACAAATGATGTCTCTGCTGTAGTCCGTGTCACTGTTACTTGACGTGCTCTAATTTTGGGGCCTATTCGAGCGTTGGAACGGAATTTATAGACGTTATGTGCCCAAACAAAACTTATTTCTCCTGAGACGGCTTGTTTTGTTAAATTGATGTAATCCCTGATTTCCGCGTGTGCTTTACAGATGTTATCTTTTTCGTCCTGTAGTAGCACTGTACAAATTGTGCCATCAGTATTTTCTGCCATACAGAGCCTGTTTTGTCTCGCTAAATTTCGTGCTATTGTTCCTCCTACTCCTGGCCTTGTTTTCGATGAATTTTCATTCAGTGAGCCCACAGCTTGACGAATTTCATTTTTTAATTCCGCTGACAGGCTTCGTTTGCAGTT
The DNA here is from genome assembly GCA_004367875.1 of Oikopleura albicans. NCBI lineage: Eukaryota > Metazoa > Chordata > Appendicularia > Copelata > Oikopleuridae > Oikopleura > Oikopleura albicans. The sequence goes on from SCLG01000857.1 coordinate 20,526, forward strand.
TAGCAGGAATGATAATAGTTTATCGGTCCCTGTGCCGTCTACGGCTTCGCTGAGTTCTGTTGACATTTTCGACATTGTATTCGGGTGTAGCGTTACCAGTTGAGCTTCAAACGGACGGAGAGGTACTGTATGTATTTGCCCGTTTGTTTCGAACGTACAAATGTCTCCATGATATATTACTGGCAGTCCAAGATGCTGCGTTAGGGCTTCCGCAACCCTGTCAAAAACTCTTGATGACATGAAAGGTAGCCCCACCACCAGAGCTCCCTCATCATTAGAGTCAATATCAAGCATGTCTTGAACTCTATTTAATATTTTCTCCACTGATTTCTGTGATTCTGATGACTTCTTGTACTCGTTGAGTAATTTCGCAACTTCATCAGCCAATGCAATTTCTTTGACTCTAATTGCTTCAACCTTTTCACGAAAGTCCGCCATAACTCTGATATTTGCCCCGTCGATTGCTTGGTCATAGAAATCTGAGTCAACGAAGTTATCAATTAGAAGTATTGACGGAAGTCGTTGAATCATTGATTTTGGTTTGCGAAACATTGCCACCACTTGTTTTATAACCACTGATTTCATGCGTGAAACCACTAACATTTGAGTTTTGTTAAGGCTTATATTTTGTAAGAAGAAAAGGTGTTTGTTGGCCACTTCTTCCGTAAACATTTCTCTAGCCATTTTTGACACTGAATTCGATTTGAAAATGGGAAGAACCGCCCCATATTTTTCACTGATGATGTCGTTGATGTAGGCTGCTTCAAAGTTGACGTCTATTTTCGACTCGACTACTTGATAGTAGTATCTTTCACCATCACCTGTTGTTTCCTTATCAAACAGCAGGGTCAAAACCTTGAACATGGTTTGTTCCAAAATTTCATCTATGAATTCCGTGATGTCCATTTTTTGCTGATCGCCCATTTTTGTTTTGGCATTCATCAGTGCTTCAATCGCCGAGATCAGTGTGATTTCTCTGAAGTTTAGGAGGTATAAAAACTTCTCCAAATTGGACACGACCGGATCTACTGATGCTTCTGGTACATAATCAATTTCCCCAAACCAACTGGTCATCACTCTAAGCTGATTCAAGATATTAAAAGGTTCTTCTTTTAGCGAGACTCGAGCGGGTGTGCTAGCTTGATTTCCATATTGATTAAGAAACTTCGGTACCATTTGAGTAGTCCAGTACATATCATCTTTTCCTCCGAATTTATCAGACATTTTTGGTAGGTATTGTCCACCGAATTCTGTGATTTTATCCCTTGTAACTATGACGATATCCAATGTTAATACTTCGCGTTTTCGACCGGCTTGAAATTTCCACATAGGGTAGCGTGTGTTCAGTGCTATAAATAATAGTTATTTAGAGATCACCCATGAATGATATTTTGTTCCTTAAACGTTAATTTAACTTGTGGTTTTGGTTTTTAACTTCTTTGATACATTATTATATTTTTAATAAGGGGTAGTTTAAGTTGTCATCAAGTGTCATAATTTATAAGGTCCTGATTAATATGTGACCTATTGGCCTCCCAAAATTTTGAGCAGTTATACTTATTTTTTCGTTACTGTTACGATGCTCGGTCCATATGGTCCTGGTTTCTAGCAAAGAGATGAAGTATATAGCTCTGTCACCCCTTTGAGTTGACAAGATTTTTTATATATATTTATGACGGGTTGACCATTATGGTTATCAGTAGTCTAACGATTACGTTTATTCCGCTCTAAATTTATTGTTTCTTATAGAGTATTCTTAGGAGTGTATTATTTTTGACGTGTGATAATGACTAGAAATCTCGATAATTTATTGAACAAATGAGCCCCGAAATCAGTTGGTTTTGAACGAATTTTATCATACTGCTTCTATTTTCATTCAAACCTCTCAACAATTTTTTCCACAGTAATATTAACCCGCAATTTCCATATTGTTGGGGGTCATGATACCCTTGTTCTTATAGCTCATTTTATTCGCTAAATTTAGCGTATGGCCCGTTTGTGTTAACGTGTTTTAGTCAAGTGTTTTTATTTCACTTACTTTTTGTGAACGTTGTTGATGGAGTGATATTTTTTGATGCAAACGAGTCAAAACGTCTCACTACCATTGGAATTTTCTTGATGAGCAGCCAAATGTCCGTACATTTTCTTTTGTGGAAGTTAGAGTCAAATGCCATAAACGCTTGGTTATCATTTACTACGTATCCCCTCTTTTTCATTGGTTGTTCACGAGCACCAACTACCAGCCACTCAGCTGATGTACTCAGTTGTCTGAATTATAATTTTAGGATTTTTATATTTCCTCATATCTTATCCGATTTTAGGCTGTCATGATTTTAATGGTTATTATTCCTCTCATTAATTTTTGTTATTTGTATAATGCTTACTTGGCAATGAATGTCCATGCCCATTGAACATCCATGACTGTGGCATCACCGTGTACTAGCAATGGCACATTGACAACATGATGGCCCAGTCGGAAACGTGCTTTAACCAACACTGCTTGGAAAAGCACATCCTTTAGGAATTTTGTTACTTCCTCTGTGTTCTGTGCTCCGTCTGAGAACAGACGACCAAGTCCCTCTGGCTCGTCTGAGTTTTTCAGCCAGATGACCATACAATCTGCTGTTTTTGTAGTTTCCGCCCTAAACATAATATTATTTTGTCATTTTAACTACTAGGGTTGTTTGTCATGATTATGTTTTTAGGCCTTATAGGCTTAAACCTCTAAAATTGGTGAATTATAGTCTTAGGTCATTAACTCTGGTAAGTAAGGTGAACCTATAATTTATCTAGACATAAATTCTCACTTTCATATTTTAATTTGAAATTAACCCATATTTCCGTCTCCCAACAAAAGTTATGGACTTTGGAGACTTAATACGCTTATACAGCTTTTTATTCACCGAACATGACTGTGTTGTTAGTCATTTATTTTTGCTTGATTAACCAGCGAAAGGTGGTTACCCTAAAATTAGTGAATAAACGTATTTTTTAATCCATATAACGAACTAGATTATGGACTCGGTTGTAACTGAAGTCTATTTATTCTTCAGTTTTTGGGAACAATTCTGACAATTTTAATCCCCGAATTCCGAGTACGACCTTTTATGGTATTTATCTGTAACCCTTATTTTAAGGTTCCCGTCGGTGGTGATTAGTCGGTTACAAATACATTTATTGTTATAATTATGCTTCTCTTTTGGTACCAAAATCTGGATACCTCCCTAAAATTAGTGATTATATCAGTCTATCTCGATGTAAGTTAGAAGTAAGAGATTGTGCTTAAACTGATTATTTATAATCACTATATTAAGGTTATAGCCAAAATTTTCTACATTCGCCAGTGTGCTCTTGATTATGGTGTTTATGTCTGCTTAGACAAATTTCTAATGTATTTTAGGACAAAATACTAAAGAATAAAAACCACAAAGTTTAGCGTCCCGGTTTTGGTCTCAAAATTTTTGGCTGTGAACTGGAAAGCGAGTGATCTTAGCATAACACCATGGTAATTCGCACAGTAATATTGACCAAATAATTTAGCTGACTCACAAAATTTTGAGAAATAACTTCGGTTATTTATATTTGAAAAAATTGGATTGATCCTTAACAGGAGTCATTAACGTCAAATATGCGCGTTTTAACCTCCGAAAATTATTCTTTAGGATTATGAAGTGGTTCTAATTCCACGTACCATAGACCTTATAATTCTCCGTAGGTGAGTAATCACGTGATTTCGACTGATGTAGTTATTGAAGTTTCTCGGAACCAGGTAAATTTATTTGCCGACTTATCGGACCCAAAATTTTGTGACTTAATTCTACAGAAATTTCATTACTGATATGAACGTCCCTTAATATGGGTTTTTCTGTTGATAAGAAAGCGTTAGTCACAACCTATGGTGTATCATAATTATTGTGCTCCAATATTTTTTGCACCGAAATTTATGGATTTTTAATTATAACCCAGTGCTCAGTGATCATTAATCACGTGTCGTCAATTTTGATTTGAAATAATCATTTATTTTTTATTCAAAATTATTCTCCATTGTTCGTGATACAACCTAATTCAGTTGAACTAGACGACCCATGAGACACTTCTAATCCGCGTCTGTACTGAATACAGCTGAGTATTCGTGAATATATTTTGTAAGCACCATAAAAGGTGTATTGTGCTACTCAAAGCAATAATATTCCGTGACTGATGTTCACTGAGTGATTACCTGCCTTTTGCGAATTTTATCCGAACTGTACATGTTCAATTAACTAGACGGGTGTTAATTATCACTAATTTTCGTGAAGTATTTTAATACTTATATTCACTAAAATTTAGGTTTTATAAGCCAAAATTACAAACCAGAGTAACGATTTATTTAGGCTTCTTACGTATTTTTCAGCTCTAGATACCTGTTTGTATCTATATTGTTTTTATGAGAATATCGAAACCCAGCATCTGGGAGTAACTTTTGTTAACCATATTGGTGAACAATAATGTTTTTCTCATATGAGCTGGTCATTATGGAATTTCCATCGAATGAATTCAGTGGTGAAGTTTCAATAATCCCTATACTTGTAGGCGATTATAAACTATAAATACTAATTCATTCGAGATACACATAACTATAACACGTTGATGAACTTCTCAACCCAGGCTTCTCGAAAAGAAGTGACTTACGAGGTTATAGGGACGATTGACAGATTCTTGTAATCTCGCTCGAATTCTTCTGAACGAAGAAATGATAAGATTTTGGTATCTATCACCAAATTTCGTGCATCTAACGCCAGATTTGCCTGGTTGACAGGAATATCCCGCTCCGGACCCCAATCCATCTCCGAAGCGGAATGAAAATCCTCTGAGCTCTGCGAATTCTTCTCTTGTGTATCCTCTAATGCTGATTTCTCGAAAAAGAAATGTTTAATTGATTCAAAATTAATGTTGCAATTTTCTTCGACTTCCGATTGTGAATGAGAGAAATCTTGCTGGCTGTCCGCCTCCTGTTGTGCACTCTCTCGCCCTCGCTCCATCTCGTCCAATCAGAAAAAAGGAAAATAGAAATTTAAAACGGGTGTGTTTTATAAAAATTTCTATGTGTTGTCGCGTTGAGAAATAATTTCGAATGAGGACTGAATCTGAAACTCTAAGTTTTGTGGATTGGATTATTCTAGAGATATGTTCACTATTAAATACGAATTCTCTCAATTGAGCGTTATTTAGGTTAGTTCGTTATTTCACTTTCTATTTCATAATTAGCAAATAAACTTCGAAAAAAGTGAGGTGAGGCTTAGAGCAAATAAGCTGGACTATTTTGGTTAGGACTTGAGTGAGCATAAAAAAATTGAGCCAAAATTGTGGTTAGGGTTAGAGCTACTAAATTTAATGAAATTAAACTAATATAAAATACGCCTTAAAAAGTGAAGTCAGGGTTAGCCAGTATTTCAAGGCAATGTAATTAATAACGCAGATTGTACTTGCTATTTTATGAACAACTTTTGAAATGGATTTCAAGTTTTATTGGTAAAACTACAGTAAAAGTTAACACTTGGTGCTAATTATGAGCACTACGCGTTATACAGATTGCAAAATAAGTGAATTAAAAGTAAAAACAATATGAAAATAATCGCGCTAAACTAAATGTGTAATACTAATGAAAACAAATTTATTTTTGTGTTGCGGTTATGTTGAATTAGAAACTATATTCCACAGTTTTGTTAAAATTTATATCGTATGTGATATATGCTTCGATTGAAATTAGGCCCAAAAAACTGAAACCGCTTGTTCGAAACAAACCGCCGCCATTGGGATTCAAAACTTGTTCATGATGGTCTATTAAAGACTCGATGAATTTATTTTGATCACTGAAAGTTTTTTGAAGAGCGTCAAATTCTTTATTATTACGAATTAAACCTAATGGCAAGGCTGTGGCTTTTGAAGGCCTAATTATATAAAACTCGCGTGAAAGAGTCAAAGCCAACACATATGAATCAATGCTAAGCGAAAAAGGATAGATAACTTGCTCTAACAAATTACTAAGCTTCGGTTCCATTTCTCCGTTATCGAGAAATAAAGTAACACGCATTTTTAAAACATTTTTTACGGTTTTATGCTGTAAGTTTGTCAAAAGAGCAGTTTTATTTACTTTAGAGTTTACTTGATTACGTATCATTCTCTCTAAATCTTCAGAAACTGTCTCTTTCTCGCTTATATCTTTCAAAAAATCTTGAACCTGCTTCAGAATTAGCGCCACATTTTCTTTTGCAGAAAATGAGTAAAAATTATCAAAATTGCTCATTTTACAGTAGAAAAATTATAAATTAAATTATTATTCGCCCTTTTTGTTCTTCGTTTTGCGTTTGTATGTTTGGAACGGGACTATATCTACCTTATTTGGTAATACTACCCCAGCGTCGTATGGTTTTGCAAACAGACGAACTGTTGTTGTTTGAATTTGAAATGAATGGGCGGTCATTTGTTGATTTGTGCGCTCAATGTCAGTTCCTTGAGCTAAGTAGATGCTTCTCACAAATGATTCTTTGTTGACAATCGATGTTGAAGGAAGCTTAATATTTTATTTAGTTTATGCGCATCTTTTAAATACGTTGAAGTAAAAATGTTGTTATAAAGAAGTTTTTTTAATTATGAATATAATAATGATATAATTAAGTTAATATAATAACCGAAACTTGTCAAAAACATATTTCATTAAACAAAGACCAATTACGCGACCGTATAAGTTTATAAAACAATAAAAATAACAAACCCCGCTTATGCTTCTTTTATTCGATTCAGCTCCCACAAAAATGCA
>SCLG01000858.1:0-13469 GCA_004367875.1 Oikopleura albicans
TAATACGCTCAAAGTTTCTCACTAAAAACACGTAAACAATTATTTTAAAGTGTTCACACTAAATTTTAAGCACTAATAGTGTCTGCTAAGACAATAATTTAGTGTTTAAGACTAATAGGATAACTGGATAGGGGTATATTCGAATTTTTTTGCTATGATTTGTAACGCTATTATGACGTCACTGTTATGTCGGCGCTCATACTGTCCCGGTGATGCCGTGAATGCGAACACTCTGGCTGTTCGCGAAATTGCTGGAAGCCCGAGAGTCTGAGCATCAACATAGGGTTACTTAATACGGTTACTTATACTGCATTTAATGATATGTAAATTTGTATGTAATGCTCTTAGTTAATTGGACATTTTGTGGGTTACTAGTATGGTCTGGTTTGTCCCAGAGTTAACAGGTCAAATGAGGCCCTTTGATTCAAAAATAGCGACTAAAGTGTAATTTTCAAATCGCATGTGACATACAACTTTGAAGCTGTTCTGTCAATACAACAGTAATACGTCAGAAAACTGGCTGAACTTGGTGAGCAATATAGTTTATTTTGAATTCCGCCCCGTACTAAATTGCGCAATTAGCATGCTTTCATGTCGAAAAAATTTCGAGTTTATGTTTTCGCTTGAAAAATAGTTTTTTTTTGTGCTTTGACATTTAGTTGTCATAAATTTAATTCTTATATTTTTGGAATCGGTTTTAAACAGCCAGAGATGTCCTTGAATTCATTACAAGAAGATGTAGACCAGGATATTCGATTTCCAGGTTTTTACCCTTTTATTTACTATTTTTTTCCGGAAAATCATTTATTTGTTTAACACATTTTCATGAAAACTGTGTTCATTTTTACATGTCTCGTTTCAACGTGTTTATTTTACTACGGTCAGCCAATTTGACCATTATAAGGTAAAGTCAGTTTTTTTTTTGCACTAAGGTAAAAACCACATTTTTGCGCTAGGCTCAAAAGTTTTGACTAAAAAACACTTTTTTTGGAGTGGGGTACTTTCGCGACCATTTGGTCGCGAATTGTTGTTCGAAACATGCTTTTAATTAGTTTTTCTACGAAAAAAATGTACCCTTTACAAAACGGTTTTGACGTTATTTTTGGGAGGGAGGTCTTCATCCAGAAAAAGATATGATTGTAAAGATTTTTTCCCAAAAAGCATGCTTCTCATAAAAATTGACTTAACCTTAGTGCAAAAAACGGTGAAGGGTACTTTCGCGACTATTTGTGGTCGCGAAAAAACCCATTTATGAGTAGTTTCGCGACCACACCATTTGGCCGCAAATTGTTGTTCAAAATATGTCTTCGCGACCACCATGGTGTTTTGGGTGAGCTTTCGCGACCACTGTTTTTAAGTAGAAAAATAATGGTCGCGAAACCATATTTTGAACAACAATTCGCGGCCAAATGGTGTGGTCGCGAAAGTACTCATAAATGGGTTTTTTCGCGACCACAAATAGTCCCGAAAGTACCCTTCACCGTTTTTTGCAATAAGGTTAAGCGAATTTTTATGAGAAGCATGCTTTTTGGGAAAACAATCTTTACAATCATGTCATTTTCTGGATGAAGACCTCCCTGTAAAGGGTACAATTTTTTTTACAAGAAAAAACTAATTAGCAAAGCATTATTAATCAGGCTTTCCGTGTTAAAAGAGTATATACTGTATGTGGTAAATACTTTAATAATGGTGATGCGGGAATTTGGACACGAAAATCCCAAAAAGCAGCCGAAGTGTGTTGCCCGCCAACGTAGCGCGAGTGTTTTTACATCCTATAGTTAACGTGCTTTGTACGCTACTGATTGGAACTTCAATCTAGCTGCTCCTTGGCGTCTCTCGTGTCTAAATTCAGGTATAATCCGACCACACGCTAATACAAATCGAACATATGTGAAATGAGACCTGAGAAACACAATTTTAAGCTCACTATCATACTTTTATGTAACATAATTTTAATTGAAAGGCGGTGTCTGCAAAAACGGGCGGTTTTAATTGGCGATTTATGTAAGCAAATGTAATTAATTGACAAACGTTACAATTTAATTTTGAGAAAAAAAAACGCATTGTCACGCCTTTTTCCACTTATATAATAATTTGAAAACTATGGTGTCTTGACTTGAACTTGAACTAGTAGCGAGCTTGTTTTGAAGGCGTGGAAATTTATTATAATTTTACAAATTTGACCGAGTTACAGACCGCGTAAATACGTTTTTCGTAAATATTTTTTCCATTATTGACGTGGTCAATCCTTTTCTTGGATAAAAAAACATAACCAATCAGGGTCTGGCATTACTAAGTAATTCCCAGGTATTTTTTGTTTCTATTTTTCAGTTTTTGAAAAAAAAAAGTTTCATGGGAAACATAACCTGGAAATTCCATTATGTGACAAAGTTTTTTTTATGTCCCCATCTACAAAACACGATATAAAAAAAGCGAAAATTCATGTGACACGGGGAGTAGCAAGAAATAGTGCACTGTACAGGCTCGACAAAGTCAGGGATTTACGTTGGCTTTGTTTGGCTTTTTGGCGCTTTTATAAAAATTGGCTTGACATGGCATTTTGCGCTCTCGAAAAATGTTGGCTTGGGCCAAGCCGCTTGGCTTTTTACTTTCTGAAAATGTTTGGTTTACAAAAAGCCAAGTCAACTTAGCCATGTGCCCCATGCCATTCGTGCCGAGCCTTGGCAAATTAAGAAAATTCATGAATGTTTTTCAAAGGACCGCGAATAAAGGAAAAATAATGATTAACAAGTCATTTTTCAGCACCCGATGTTACGGAATCAGACTTCAACGCGTTGATTTCCCAAATGACAACATATCTAGAATCTAACTTCGAATCACACATCGGAACAACAATGATGAAACGCTGTGAATGCGTTTACGAAAAGTTAGACCATACAAAAGACGGGATTAACAATTCTTAACTCCCAGGGGGAAGTGCGTGTAAATAGACACGCAAAGTGCTTTTTTCGTCATTTTAAGGCATATGGGGGCCCCGTAGGGCAAAACGGGTATTGCTGACCCCCCTCAACTTTTCGAGATAATTCGATTGACGGTATCGCCGATAATTTTTGCCAATCGGAAGGTTGAATAAAAACCGGTCAAAATTTCCGGTTTCTTAGATTTCGCTGAAACTTGGCTCAGGGGGGTTTCCAACATCACTGGACACCATTTTATTAATTTTTACGGATCAAAATATTTTTGAAACCATGATTTAGAAATTCTTGCTTATCGTTTAGTGTTTCACAGAAATATCTAAAAATCTAGTTGAAAATATGCCGTACAACTAAAATATGCTAACAATTACCTTATTTCTACATATGTAAAAATAAATACAATAGGGATTTGTCCATAGTAGTTATCTAAACTATTTCCTGAGTCCGAATTGGAACATTCCTAATTGTGGTCTGAGTTTAGCTCAATAAATATTTAACACATTGCTTATCCACACTAAATTGAACTATTGGACCAAGCGGAAACAGGAAATAATCGATCTTGAGTCAAATACACATGCTGTTTACAGAAAAGGAACATCAAGAATCGTTTTCAAACGTTTGTAAGAAAAAATAACAGATCCGAAGATACTGTAATATTTGTATTAATGAGGTCTTAACCTTCAAACATATATAAAAAGATCCATGAACACATATGCGGAGTTAGGTCCGCATCATCACTCGTTGTGTTCTTATCTACGTAATTTTTCACTATAAGCAAAGCGATGGTACTGGAGCGAATGAGCATACTCTCGGAAGCTCGCCGACCATCCTGTACACTATTTGGTCGATTTGACCTCAAAAAGACAAATTTACAAACAGTTAACCGGTTGACGTACGGGGTTCATTTTTTACAGACTACAATTGCAGACTACATTGTAGTTAATAGTTTTGGGAAAATATGACAGAAACAAAATGTGCGCGAAAACTATTAATAACAAATAACCTACCCTATTTACCGCCTAAACTGATACACGGCTAGTATGCCTGTAGAATAGTATCCGTGTAGCAGTTTAGGCGGGAAACGCGGTATTTTTCGAGGTTTCCGAGCTCCAACAAATGACAATTTAATATTCGTTACGGAAATACAATTTTTGTCTTTATTTGCTCTCCGACTTTGTAATTGATTACTCTATGTTGGTTTTCATTGCGGTTACATATAATAAGATAAAACACCAAAATAAACGCGTTTTATATGCCCATGAGGACAAAAGTCCGGAATATGAGTTTGAAGGTTAAAACAGACAAATTTTTACATTATGTAACGCGGTCTGCGCAAACATAGGAATTACTGGTTTCAAGATAAAGATACGGACCTACAAAAGTCAAGACGTTAAAGTGTCAGATTGCTCTCATAGCCTGTACGGTTAACCACGGTTGAGCCGTCGAACTTCAGCGGGTCACATGATGCTTATACTTTGCATGTAAGCCCTTGACATGATTATTTCGATGATAATATTTGAAATCGAAATGAAAGCACAGGCTTGATCATTATTTCCGACGCAATCGGCACAGAAATTCGCGGTTCACGACAACTGATTGAATCCCTGGGACTAAATGGACAACACATTATAAAACCCATGTTTTTTCAAGAAATTGGATTGCATTTGACATGTAAAACATTTACCTAATTCTTGCCTAAAATTTATCTAAATTGTTTTTACAAGGGAGGACTATATGCTGCTGCGGCATAGTGCTAGGTTTATGGCTAATCTAAAAATTTAGATGGGAAAAAATGTGATTTCAGTTTTTTTAACTCCCAGGGGGAAGTGTTTGCATATATGCACACGACTTGGTTTTTCGTCGATTTAAGGCCTATGGAGGCCCCGTAGGTCAAAACAGGTATTGCTGACTCCCTCAACTTTTCGAGAAAATTATGTTAACGGTATCGGCGATAATTTGCCAACCGGAAGGTTTTTGTTCTTTTTGAAGTTTCCGTTCCTATTGTTTCTACATTTTTTTTTATTTACATTATGAAACATATTAGTTAACTGTTTGCTCTGGGCTGGACGAGATAAGATGCATCCGTCTGAAATCCATATGGCCACACCTGAGAAAGTTTTCCATGACAAAGCAGCCCCGGGTTCGGAAGCGCGAACACATATAATTAGTACGTTAAAATGAAACTCAAATGTGAGAACCTGACAAACATATTGACTTTTTGGAATTAATTGCGACATATTACAGAGATTGCACGAGATCGAAAAAATTTCCAGCCCCGATTGCAGCTTCTGTAAAATTTCTAAAATCGAAGGGTGTCAAACATATTGGACTTGTCGGTATTTGTTGGGGTTCTTGTCTTGTGCAACATATTATTACCGTAGGTATGTTGACAAATTTGACGTTAGAACTAAGAAATCCTTCCGCACGAGATCAACTTAACAGTTTATTGACCTGTAAAACTCCATTTTTCAAAAATTTTTTTATCTGGATTCAAGACGTGTTATACATTAAGATAGGTCTTATAATTGTATTCTAGACGACAGTTTTTCGTGTGCACTTGGTATCGACGGGTTATTCTTTGACGAAAAATTTGCAGCCTTGGCACCTTCCCATTTTATTCTTGGTGATGATCCGCGACGACGAAAATGTCATCAAGATATGAATTCCATTATGTGGTGTAATAATATATGTAAATATATATAATATAATAATATATTTATTCGAAATATACAGCCTGAGGCAAACGAAGTTGCCGCTCGTAATGTGTGCGGTTTATCGGATAAACTACATTCGACATTTAGACTGTAATTTCTCCACCCACTGTGGGGTTTTATAGATTTTAAAACTGTTCTATATAAGTAAAAAAATATGCAATTTTTGGTGAAACCAAAAACGTCGGATGAGATGTATTCAGACAGAAAAATTCTGGTCCCGCCCAGAAGTGCCAAATTGCCGTTTTTTGGTTGGCAGAGTGACTTTGCAAGTGTATAATCTGAAATGACAGATTTAAAAAAGAAAAACCGTGATAATGTAGACAGGTACAATTTGATTTGGTTCGTTCATGGAAAAAATCGAAAGTGAAAAACGGGAAAAATTTGTACCAAAACTGTACCTGTTGACTTTCATGAAAATCAGCCCAGCGTTTCTAGTATACCGTGTCGGCATATTTTAAAGATATTTTAAGATGATATAAAGACCAATTTTTCCCTTTTTATTTTAACTGGGGTGCCTTCCTTTCTACTCTCTTTATAAATGCGGTATTAATAAAGAGAGGAGATAGGAGGGCACCCCACTTGCAAATAAAAAGGGGAAAATTGGTTTTTATAGCATCTTATAGTATGCCGACACGGTATACTAGAAACGCTCGGCCGATTTTCATGAAACTCAACCGGAATATAAGTTAACTTGTTTTCAAGGATTTTTTATAATAGGCGGTTTCATTTTTTTTTATCTGGTAATGGTCTAATAAAGCGGGTTAATATTTAAGATCCCTGGGAAATCGACCTGTACGACAAACCGTTGGAACATGGATTTATTTTTAAGGGAGTCTTGGACCTTGAAATGAGTTGATTGACAATTTAACAAAAATGAATTTTATCAAAGCTTTCAAGGTGTATGACCCCTTTAAAAGGGAATACAAATTGAAGCAGCCAGAATGAAGAGCAAACAAGACCGAAAGCGCGATTTGGCGTTCAATCAAAAGGAAAATCCGAAATGTCGAGAAAAGAAGGACAAAGGACGGTTTTTAGATTATTCATAACGAAAAATGCTAGTGAAAATGAACAATATTCGAATTTTCTTGCATTAATTTTTGAAATAGTTTATTATCGTGATTTTTGATTGCTTAATTACTTCCACGTCCCAAGATAAAGTCCAAACAAAAAAAAACAGAAAAAATGAAAACCACACAAAATATTAGAATGAATGAAATACGAAATATCTTATCGGTCACAATATTAATTAACTAAAAATATCTTTGAAAAGTATTGTTCAAATTCACCAAAAAACAACGTTACACTTCACCTAGTTTAGCTTGTTTACTTCCCGATTCCTTTTTTTAGATCGAAGTTGAATTCAATTTTAAGAATTTATTTGAAAAATTGGCGCACAAATGTCCGTATAATTGCCACAACTTATTGAAAAAATCCCTTAAATTTGGAAACATACTTATAAACTATTATAGGAAATTTCCCAGAAATTAACGGAACACTCCAAAAATAATTATGTATAAAAATCAAACTTTCCGGTCCCGCTTTTTGAAGTGGGGTATTTTGGCGACCCAAAATATTCGCCAAAATACCCTTCAATCCAATTTTAACGTGGACAAATAACCCTGCGTACCCCACGGTGGGGTCCCCACCATAAATTCAAATAACTTGTTTACGAAAAACTCAACGTTCATCCCGTATCAAATGCACGTTTAAATTTATTTTATAATAACAAGATCGGCAAAAAAGTTAAAATTAGTGTTTTTGTATTTGATACGTTTTAAAGATAACATTTTTTAATTAAACCAAATACAGTCATTCAAGGATCGCACGACGCTATTGCCAAAATTTTGGAATTTTTCAAGCAATTCAACTGCCCGTCTTGAAAAGACGATTTCGATTTTCGTGATTCTGAGTATGTTTACATGTTGCAATTATATTTAACCTTTCTCCAGCATGTACATGTATTGTGCTAAAACATGTGTTGTCATTTTCCTAAAAGACAACTTTTATGAGATAAATAAATAATATTCATATTCTTTCTTGTAAGTTCTTGCAGGTTTTTGACCACGTATTCGATAGAACCTGACCGCACGTGAAAATACGCCGATATTTAGGGACTGATGAGGCCAATTAAAACCAGGACCGAAGAATGGCACATTTTTAGGTCTTTAATCAAATTTATAACGTGACAGAGTGAACGTCAGCTAAAAATGGATTAGGTTGTTACGATCCACTTTTTAATTTTACGTCAAATGGCCAAATTACTTTTCTTTCGAATAGAAAATGATGTTCTTGCTTATTTTTTATTCCCTTATTATCGGTCTGATAATAACATACATAAATTAAAAGAGCATAAAGCGAACAGTTCATAATGGCCCTACCAAACCATCCAAATAAAACATTTAACTTATTGCTGAATAATTTTGCGTAGGGGTTAAGACTCTCAACTGAAGAGTCATTGTACAAAATCCGGCACTTCCCTACATAATTAGTAAAATGGCATTTTGTACAGGAACTTGAGCTCCACAAATAGTCGAAGATAGACATTCTTATCTTATCTCTGATCAATTGTGTATGAAAATTACAAAAGATGGTTAGAGACTAAATTCGAAAGTTCATGTTGGAAGAAAGACAGTTACGTTTTACGATTAAAATTCACCAGATTTACTGTAACAAAGATAATATCTACCTACTTAAAGTGACACCAGACTGATCATTCAACGGTACACTGCGTCCAAATAATCAAGGTTGGTGCTCTCGTACCACCCAGGGTTACCACCTGCTTAATAATTGATACAGGGGTCCTGATTTTAACAGTGTTACCCATGGACATGTTTAATTATATCTTGTTCCGCTATAATATGAACACAATTTTTTTTATTTGACTCAATTGTCATTTATAAATTAATAAAATGAAATCCAAAACGGGAAAAAAAATCATAGTACTGGTTTGAGAAAAAAAGTTTCACGGAGCAAATTTCGCTTGTAGGTTTAAAACAGTACTCGGTCTCATCTATTGTAAGACCGGCGTGGAGATCGGTGACAAACTGACGACCCACACCAGTAACGTAAAATAACACTAGGGGCCGCGGCCTGGGGTTCACCAAATAAAGGTCGGATCGCCATATAGGGGTCGATTTTTCAAAACACGAAAGTGATCATTATTTGTGCGTTTTTTAGTGTAACTTATTATTATTATAATTATAAAGAGGGCCTAGGCGGACCGACTGATTGTTAAATGATAGATAAGAATCTGCAAGGAGAAATAAATAAAATATCAAAATATTTTGTTCACATAAAAAAGATTGTAATTTCTGAAATGTATGTTTGAGACATGCGATTCTCATTAATGATCTTTGGGCGCGCCAAAACATCATTATTAGCCTTCGATTTTCGTGAATTAGATTCTAATGATGTGTTGCCATGCAATAAAAATTTTGCAAAAATTGACAGAAAAAAATTGTCGGGCAAGTTGAATTGTATGAACAGCGGCATCTCATATCTAACTAATGAAATTTTAAACGTGCGAATAATACGAGCGATGCAACTGTTCTAACCGTCAGTTAAATTAAATCACAAACAAGAAACGATTAGGGTTTGGAACCCGGAAGCAAGTGAAGAAAAACATGTCTTTCTATAATCAACGATATATTTTGGGTTGATACTGGGGTACATAATAGTATGGCTGTGGTCCAAAGTCTTAACCCGTGGGCGCTTATTCATCGACAAAAGGAGCAAATGTTGACCCCTGATTGGGGATGAGCAAATACTTCTAATTTTTGGAGAACCGGGAAGTTTGCCTAGTCATACCACGAATATATTCGGACAATTGCCAAAAAATAACTATTAACCCCTGAAGGTATTAGTATTACTAAACGTTAAACGCGAACAGAAATCAAAAAAAACTTTTCTACAGGAATTTGACAAAATGTGACAAAAACCCAGTAAGAACGTACTGAGACATAACAAAATTCCGTATGAGTCATACGGTATGACTAATATAAGTTTATGATTCATATACTATAGTAACGAATAACCTTACTGAGCAGTTGTGACATCCCTCAGTGGTCACTGACTGGTTACTCACTGCTCAGTTGGGTATATTATATACCGTATATAACTCGCCATATTTTCTGTAACATTTATTCACCTTTTCGAACTGTTAAAAAAGTCTAATAAATATTTCGGCCCCTAAAAACGACTTGTCATCAATACTAAGCAATAAACCTTTGAATAAACCAGAAAAGAGAAAACTTACTAGTAGTTCTTACTTTAAGTAAATATACTACTAATAGTAGAGCTTACTTAGTAGACTTACTTAGTAGTTCTTGATGTGAACAAATATCGCAATTTGTTTTTTCTTGTGATATTGATGTAAAAAAACAAATACGTCTGTCGTAAAAATACTGCATAGTAATGTTTTATTCATTACACCTTGATAAAATGGGATCAATACGGATTATCCGTAGTACCTGACATCGGTGCTACCGCGATTTAACATTTGTTCGACGAATTCCCAAAACATAAAGTTCAAATGTATTCTTTTACTTTGATGCATTTAACGTGTCAAAGGCCGCTATACTTAGAGTATGTGATTAGAGTAAATGAACTTTGATTCGCATTTTTATGACTCAATTCAAACCTGTATGTCAATTAAAATCGTGAAATATTTTTTACGCAAGAGTTTGTGACCGATAAGTACAAATTACGATGTGGAATACCATCTGAATTATATCATACGGTATGATATTTTTGGTTAAGTAAATATGTTCTTCTAAAGAAGTTGCCACGTTTTTTTTTCTAAATTGTATCATATTTTCAGTTTCTTTAAAAATGGCTTTTTTTTTGTCATCCGAATGAACTTCTGTGACTTGTTCCATTTCTGAGCTGAACTAGTTTATGAAATTTGTGTCGAGTAGTTAAAATATATCATATTTATTTTTTAAACCATGAATCGTTTTGACTAAGTGAACCAATTGACTGTTTTCAAAATGAACGGCAAAACCGTTAACCGACAGGTTCCACTAATCACGCGTGTGTACCATAAAAACCATCAGTTAAAATTTATAATTTCTGGCGTTACAATGTAACGTTTACATAGATTGTAGGATCATACAACTCGTCAAATTTTAGAAATACAAGTAATGAGTAAAACGCTCATTCGGACTAAACAAGTTCGATAAAAAACTCATCTTTACTTTATTCTTTTAAACCTTTTTTCCTTCAGGGTTATTTTTCTTTCACGTAATTTTTTCACATAAAACGCTTTCTGCAGTTTCTTTTGCTATCTAATAATTTTTCCATTATTCTGATTCACGCAATGTTTAACCATAAACTCACAAAATATATCATTTTTCTTATCCTTTATTATGACAAAAATTTTAAATTGAAAAACCTTACATCTGTTGTTTTAAAGACTATTTTGTGATTAATGCTTTTACTTATTTTACTTACCTATAGTAATCTTGTAACGAATGTCGATTCATGATTATATCTATTTTATAAATTTTTGCTAAACGCATTTTAGCGGCTGCAGTCACGGCTGGAATCTAATTGATAATTTTTCCAACGAAGTTTGCTACAAACATGGTACAATGGTCAGTAATCAAATTGTCATCCATACTGAATCAGCTACATTATTTTAGCAAATTATTCCTATCCATGTAAGTGTTCGCGAAAATGAAAGTGCACAAATTAAACAAAAAGCTGAAATAAATGATTTATACTTTCGCAGTTATCTTCCCGAAATGTATTAATTTGTGTTTTTTTCTGTGATATTTCATCATTTTTATGCCTAAGGAGTTAGGTTGCGCCCAATTATCATGCAGAAGTGCAATATATCGTCATTTTTACGCCTACGCACGGCACAGTTATGTTGCCATTTGTTTGCAATAATTTGGGAAGATAACTGCGCAAGTTTTGGGTCGAAACCTTTTAAGCCGACGCTCTTCGCACGTTTTTTTTTTACCAATTTCCTTCTTTTTTTACCGCTTGAGTTCCATAAAAATTGGCCAAGCATTTTTAGTATACCGTGTCGGCATATTTTAAGATAATATAAAGACAAATTTTCCCCTTTTTATTTTTAAGTGGAGTGCTCCTCTTTTTCCCCTCTTTATAAGTGCCGACACCGAATACTAGAAATGCTTGACCGATTTTCATGAAACTCAACCAGTAGTAATTTTTTTTTGATTTATTGAAATTTTACTATTAGTATGAACACCTTAGACTAAAGTTTAACCGTTGCACCGCGTTGTTAGATTACATTCAATCGTCGCGTTTCGTTTCTAGCCAATGGTTAATGAATATCCTTAATATTGTTACACTGACGTTTAATTTATCATGGGTTTACGAAGTGTTCACAAATTCTTATCCTTCAGTTCAATAATATTTTTGTCAAGACAAAATCCAGCTAGTTTCGAATATGTTCAATACCCCTCGTGTTTGTTTGCATATTTTATCTAAAATATTCCGTTTTTACAAATGCAAGCAATTTGTTCATTATGCGATTTCACCGGAGACAGTTAGCCTTTTTCTGCTCTGAAAAGTTGAAATATTTTGAATGAAAAAAATTAGATTTTATAGGTTATTAGTATTAAGCTATAAGTTACATAATGTTTAGTAAAGTTTCACAACTTAGAAACGTGTCGAGATACTTCTCTGAAAATTGAAAAAAGTTAGCTGCCCGGAAACGTTCCGTTAGTCCGTTTTTATTTTTCCAATTAAATCAAAATAGAGCTGCATTTACCTCAAAACATGTTGTTCTGAAGTTTTTGCTCAATAACTTACTTTTTCAGTGATTCAGAAACTCGATGGTTTATCTGGCCATTTTTACGGTTTGTCGGGGACCTGCATTTATCGGGCTCCATGTAAAAGAAACAAATAGTATCCGGTCACTCCGAGATATGGGTTCACCATACACTATGAAGGTGTCACTTTTAAACGAAATGAATAATGATACGTAANCCCAGTGAAAATAAGAAGAAAAGCTTATGTATTATTATATGAATAAACTCTTTGTCGACTTATCTTGTCACTTTCCACCATAAAAAAGACAAGATAAAGTCACAAGCCGTTAAAACACATAAAAATATTTTATAGAAAGCTTGAAAATTTTTGACAAGATAAGTGCACAAGGAGTTTATATCGCAAATGCTTTTTATTTAAATTTAATGTATCCCAAACACAATTTTATGGTTGACAAAAAAAATGAAAACGAAATACGAAGTTGAAGTTGTTGAAGTTAATCTTGTTTACCAAAACTTTATAATATCAAAAAATAAAATAATTAAAACTTTATAAAGTGATGGAGCTCGAAGCTATACCATTCGAAACCCTATTCAATGCGACATATTTTGAAGATTTAAAAAATGCATAGGCATGCCTAGGCAAAAATCTTCAAAGTTGAGGCGTCAACCGTCATCCCACAATGTTATAAATTTGCGGAAGTTACCGTTTTATCTTAACTATTGCGAAAATTTGACCACAGGGACGCTAAATTTAAAAAAAAGCGCAACCTGGTGGGAGCAGTTTGAGAAAACTTTCCTCCATTTTTATCTTAACGGTGAAAAAGTACACCTTCTAAATCAAGCGGCCCGAATTTTGGCACGACTAGCGGTTGCTTTGTCAATAGTGCCCAAACCGAAAGTGCTTGGACAGGCGACGGTATGTTGCATTTTTCCTAACATATGCTGCAAAAATGAACCATGATCGACCACCTTTCAGACTCAGGACTGGGCATAACCAATCGCACGATAACTCAATTTCTCATCGACCGCGCAACGGTACAGACAAACGGACGCGTAGTACTTGTCCAATTACTGAA
>SCLG01000858.1:13601-28052 GCA_004367875.1 Oikopleura albicans
GAGCAGTTTGAGAAAACTTTCCTCCATTTTTATCTTGACGGTGAAAAAGTACACCTTCTAAATCAAGCGGCCCGAATTTTGGCACGACTAGCGGTTGCTTTGGCAATAGTGCCCAAACCGAAAGTGCTTGGACAGGCGACGGTATGTAGCATTTTTCCTAACATATGCTGCAAAAATGAACCATGATCGACCACCTTTCAGACTCAGGACTGGGCATAACCAATCGCACGATAACTCAATTTCTCATTGACCGCGCGACGGTCCAAACAAACGGACGCGTACCACTTGTCTAATTCCTGAAATCCCAACATTTAAAACCAACCGAAGCTATCAGAGAGCCTCACATCATTGATCGCATGATGCGACGATGAAAAAGCTGTAGATTGCCCCCTCACATCATTTTGTTAGATTGCTCGATAACATTCTTTTAACCAAACGAAACAACGAAAAAGACAAATAAAAAAACAATAAACCTCTTAAAACCCACAAAAACATTCTCAAAAAAAAATAATAAGATAGCTAACCATGATCAACTTAAAAAAATTTACAGGGCCGGGATGCGACGATCCTAGTGTGTTGTCTTGGTTAAACAAATAAATGTACACATATATATTGCTGCACACCATCATAACAAAATCAGAGCTTACACAACACGAATAAATGTCAAATATTAATTAGAAATTCACGAGAATAATATAGGTTTTAGCTGTGTCACAATATGATCTCAAACCCAATTTAAAATAAGTAAATTACTGTGAATAGGCTATTTATTTATTATAAATATTATTTCAATAAACTTAGATTAAATAATGAGTAATATGAAATGATCTAAAAATTTCATTTGATAATAACAGGTTTATGTTGCGAAATTCCCCGCTTGTGCGCTTATCGCCTTATTTTTGCTTTCATTTCTCAGCTATTCCGCCCCCTTTTTCAGCCTATTAGAATACAAAATTTCAGAAAGCGAGAAGCACGTTATTTTACCCCATAATCAACAGTAAAAAGGAAAAAAAGTGTTTTCAAATATGCACTTGTTTACGTGTATTGTAAATAGGGTTTTAAGATTATCAAGTGGTTCTGAGTATTTCAGGATGTAAAAATAATAACCACACGTTTTGACGAGCCTTCAATGTATGACTAGGTACTCCTACAAACCTTTAAGTTTATATTTAACTAAACCATAAGACAGTTAGATCTTCAAAAAATACTGCTTAGTGTTCAAAATATATAAAAATGATGAGTAACGTGTTTTTGATAATGGCTCAGTTGCGCCATTAGAGCGTAGAACATTTAAAGGGGAGCTGCTCTTAGAGACACTTCCGAATGGTGCAAAATTTCATAAAAAAATTACAATTTTTTGTTATATATTTTGATCTTTTTTTATACTCGAACGTTGAAGCATGAAAATCATCGTCGCTTTCGTAGCAACTAGTGAAGCATTTTTCAAGACAAACTCGATGAAACGGCGAAGATTATTCAGATCACAGAGCAGAGTTGGAAAATAAATGTAAAAACGTAGCTCCCATTCATCGTTTGAAAGAAGTAAAAATTGAAATAGTTTTTTTGTATACAGTTATTTGTTTGGTCCCAAATAAGAAGGCTAGCACAATAAACTGTTTTGAAAACGATTAATAAATACTCGAGTAAAAAAACGGAAAATATCGCCTTTATAAGATTTGTGTGTGCAAAACAAAAACAATTTTACGATAAAAATTGAAAATTACTCGTAGTACACTCCTTAACCAGTTATCTTCACACAAGTTATCTAAACAAAATTGAGTGATCTTAACACCAAAACGCGATATTCCGATTATTCCACCAAATGCCCTCCCTAATTATCTTAACCAATTTCAATTAACTTAATACTTTTTCAGCAAAACAGTTGTGAAGATAACTGATTAGGTGGAGTATCTGTTAATAGTATCTATTAATTAATAATATGTATATACACCACCTACCTGCTTAAAGTAACGCTGCTTAAAGTAACAGTTTTTTTGCGACTAGTGGTAACTTTTTCAACCCACGCACTACCCGCTTAAAATAACAGTTTTTTTAGGAATTCATTTGTATGCTCCAATATTTTCGGATGTAAAGTATTTTTAGTACATTTCAAAAATATTTTTTATCTGATTAATAATTCAGAACTATTTTTGGTATGAAAAATAATCAAAAAAAAAATATATAGTGAAAAAGGGGTAGCCATTTTTTGGTCTATAGAATTTTTTCTCGGATAATTCATTTCTCCAACATTTTTCTCCAAACATTTCTGCTTAAAGTAACACAAAAAACTAAACATTACGCAATGTTTTTCAATTTGCGCAATTCAAAAGCCTAATTGAATTAGGCTAATTCCGCTTAAAGTAACAGAAAATAGCCTGATTTCGCTTAAAATAACAGAAAATAGCCTGATTTCGCTTAAAGTAACACTTTTTGAACTTTTTTTCGATTTAACCTACGCCCTACCTGCATAAGGTAACAATTTTCGCTTAAAGTAACATTTTTTTTGTTCATTTTGGTGTTACTTAAGCAGGTAGGTGGTGTATATATATAATAATATATATAAATTAATTAATAGGAAAAAATCTTATAACTTACTAATGACAAAAAAGGTCCCGGACAACGCGTTGTTTCATTTTGATATGAAATACCGTTAGCCGGATATTTGTAAACGGTTCTCATCTTTAATAACTTTCCATTATCAACAAAAATTCAGTTATCAAACTGAGTTGAACTACGTTCTAACAAAATTTTATCTGGTGCCGCTCATCCTATCTACCGGGATCTGATAACTGCTTACCGGTTACTAGGGTTTGCTGTAAATGAAACTTTTTCATCAAGAAACTTTNAGAAACTTTACAATCAACACTGGGCCGAATAGGACTAGGCTTAAAAATGTTGAAATACTGGTGTGGGCAATAGTTTGTCACCGAGCTGAACGGGAGTCGTCGTAAATTGACGAGTCCAATAACTCAATATACGACGAGTCTTGTTCAGCTCGGTGATAAACTCGTTACCCACACCAGTAGTTGCGCTTTTTGAAAGCAAACCTTTTTTGAGAAAACATGTGCCACAAAACATCTTTCAAAGAATTTTCAGTAACGATTTTTTCCGAAGAAAACATTCTAGAGAAAATAAAAAAATAACTTCTACAGATAGGCGTTATATATAGGAAAAAGCTTTTATGAAATCTATAATTATCACCATTTTGTGGGTCTAGAGAAAAACGGTTTTGAACAAACAGTTACTCAGAATAACTGGAAAATAATTTCTTCGAAAAAAAGCATTTCTGAAAATTCTTTGAAAGATGTTTTTTTGACAAATGTTTTTTTAATAAATTTTGACAAAAAAAAAGTTATCCGTTGAAAAGGTTCTTAGCAGACGAAGGATTTTACTGAATAAATTGCTGAGAAATTTCAACGAGAAACGTTTTTGGAAGAGCGAGTGCTTGTTAACGTCCACAGTTTTTCTCAAAAATGTATAATATTTTCCATCACGGTTAAAGCGTGCCTCGCCGTGCCCATCAACGGCATGTTGGACATATGATCAAGCGCGGAATACATGTCAATTAAATATGGATTGTACGGACTTGGAATGTTCACCTACGCGAATAAAAATGAGTTGGTCTGATCGTGTGTTCGGAGTTCACAACAAAGCACACGGAATCGACCCAAAACCCGTTCGCAAAAATCGACTAGTCAAACCCTGGGAGTTGAAATGCAATCTTGGCGCCTGTCAAATGTCCCACAAAGTTGTTGGCGATGAGTAAGTATATTTTTACCACTTACGAAAGTATTTTCAAAAAGTTGCAAGATAACTACGCAGAGCGGAGGCGTTAAATTTACGAAATATCGTAATCCTGTGAAATAATTTGGTGAAAGTAAACTGAGTAGGCGGAAATTACGCCGCGGAAAAAGGTGAAACAGCCTCGCCAGTGGTGGCGGTAAAATACGTAGAAGTACTACGGGATGTAGTATACATATAGACTACACAGGGTGCGCAGTTATCTTGCGAACTTGGTCTTTGAAAAGTCGCAAGATAAGGGTTTTTTCGCAAGATAACTGTTTAGTGCATATCATATAAATATTATAAATCCCGAAAAATAAAATTCTGAAAAGTCGCAAGATAAGCGTACGAGCGGCAATTTTTGCAAGATAACTGCGCACCCTGTGTATATGATATAGTATATGTATGTGTAATATAGTATATGTACATTACACATAGTATACACCGCCTAACACGTTATGTTAACACCATCAAACGTCAAAAACTGTTAACATAATGTAATTTGGTTAAAATAATGCTGTAGGGCGTTTGGTTAAACAATTGGAAATCGAAGTTAATCAAATCCCAAAAAGTGTTAACATAATGTAATTTTGTTAACATAATGTGTGTTAACATAACGTGTTAGGTGATGTTTGTATGTGTAATTTTTTTCCAGTTATGAACATAAACTTTGAGTGCACATTTTCCAGTTCAAAACCATTTTCCCGAAAAATTTAGATCATTTTAAGCTTTCGGTTAATACATATTTGCGGCTTCCTTCACGGCCCGAGACTCTATAAGTTAATAATGTCCTTTTTTGTTTTTTAGACGGATTTTAAGATTATGAAAACGTTGTCTCAAAATTAAATTAGTGCCATTAAAACACGAGATCACAGGAAGCTAAAATGTCTAGTACGATCCACGCCTTGTCCGTAAAATGTTTTTTCAGTCTGGTATTTACAGTCAACATTGAACAAAATGGACAATTCCGATCTGCCCGTGGAATAAAACCAAGCTTAGGGCGGAAACGTATTCCAATAAAGAGTGGCCTAACCGTTTCAACAGCACAAAAAACTGTTGGAATTTCATTTATTTGTGCTTATCCGATGACCGTTGACGTATCGAGCGATCCTTATGCCGTCCAAGCCAAGGTTCAATACACTACTAAGTGCCACTATTAAGTCCACGACATAGTTTTTTTTTACAATCTTATATTACAACATTAAAAA
Source organism: Oikopleura albicans (assembly GCA_004367875.1). Lineage (NCBI taxonomy): Eukaryota > Metazoa > Chordata > Appendicularia > Copelata > Oikopleuridae > Oikopleura > Oikopleura albicans. Next base: position 18,593 of record SCLG01000858.1, read on the forward strand.
TCTTTCTATACACTGAGTACGTCGTTAACCTGCCAATTTGCCTTTAACCGGCCACTTTTTTCAGTGATGACGCCTATACGGTGCGCCGTTAACCGACCAGTTGCTATTAACCCGCCGTTTTCGCCCATTTTGATGAAATATTTTAAGACTTGGCCTGTTGGATGTAGTTCATGCAGTCATTAAAATAAAATTTTCAGTAAAATTGATTATTAACATAAATCGTAGTGATACATTTAACTCGTAAGGGTTGAAGAAAATTTCACAATATGGGGCCCGTTTTACTCGGTTGAAGAAAAAATTTAATTTGAAATTTGAATATTTTTTTGAACTCTCATTCTCTATCATCATGTTTTACATTCATTTTAATTTATTCAGTTTGGCATGCGTTATTTACGCATAAAGATTTGTCACGCACGAGGTAAAATAACGTGCTTCTCGCTTTCTCAAATTTTGTGAAATACAGAATATCTCATTTTGTGTTGGGCTTAAAAACTATAAAAGCGAGAAGCGCATTGTTTTACCTAATTCTGTAATTACAAATTTTAACAAATAAGTACCAGATAACGATAAAACCCGGCTAACGGCACAAGAGATTATTAGATTATTTTTTATTTAACATTTGATTTGAACTTAGTATGGAGCGAAGTATGTTCATGGTTCAAAAGTGGACCGTGGCAGTTTAGCGGGCGGATTTGATATGTCCCTTTCGGGTGGCACAAGTCCCTCAAATGGCCCGAAAATGTACTTGGGCGATATTCAAGAGGCCTCCGTGACATGGCGCGTCACAACACTACCGGAAGTTTCCTTCTATTTTGACCAATGTCAAGTCAGTTTGGGCGGATTTGAAATCGATCTCATTTACAAATCCTGCTACTCGGAAGTTCTACAAGGACTAGATTGAAAATAAATAAAAATAAAGAGCAGTAAAATGCCATTTCATGGTATAAAGTACCCTAAGAAATGTAATTTTCTCAAACTACTACTATGGGTGTTGAAAATGTTGCGTCAATGGCTAACAATAGCTTCAAATATACAAATTTAACTCCCACAGGCAAATCCGTGAATTTTGGAACGACTGTCAAAAATCTGATTGTTTTCTAACAATTTATTCATATAACATCCATTAGAAATTTTACAGACTTGACCCGCAAGCACGACCCCCGGACGTTTGTCCGGTCCCGGGTGAAAAAAACACAATTTTTGAGTCGTTCGGCTTTGTTAAATGGTTAACATTTAAACATTAAAAACAAACATAGAATAAAAAACTGTCTATTATTTATGGATAGTGATCACTTACTTCAATTAGACGAAAAATTTCAATCTCAAATCCCAGTTCAACGATTTTCGTATCAATCGTCAACTTTGGAAAAATTTTCGTATAGAACTTTTACAGTCGGAAGCGTCCCGTCCTCGTCTCAAACGATATTTTGTATTATAAAACTGTGTGTTAAAGGAGAAGTGTGCCAAAGAGCAACGCGCAACAGCCAATGCCCAAAACATCAGTACTTCGGGTACACGGTAGAGGGTTATCTCGACAAATAATCCAGCTTTTTCATTATTCGTGTTTGATGCAAATTTTATACTTGAAATACATTCATTTTACATATTCTATCTGTGTTTTTTCTTTTCGGGCAAAATTTAAAACTCAAAAGATTGTGATAGGAGTTCAACAATTATAATAGGTGGGCCGTTATCTTTCATCGCATTATCGTCCAATTTTGAAAATTTGGTTAGCCATCTGGCCCGACACCGACTAAATTGGTATCATGAAGTTTTTATTGCACGTATAAGAGGTCGAAAGTATAAAAGGTCGAAAGTGTAAACGGAATAAGTCCGAACTTTTACCAAATATTGTCATATACAATATATTTTATATGTATTTGGCTGGTCGAATCTGAAAACGGAATAACTTGGAATTCGACGCAAATTTGCGTCTAATTCTCTTTTATACATTTTGACCTTTCAGCGTATTTTACTTTCGACCAAAAATACATGATACCAATTTAGTCGATGCCTCTGGCCCATATATGACATGTGGTACTCCTCATAGGGGTACTCTCAAAAAAGTATTCTTAAAAAAGCTCTCAAAAATGAGTCGACAGCTTTTTCAACGTTTTTCCATATTTTCATGTGGATGAAATAAGCAAAAATAGAAAATCACCGATTTTGAACGCATCCGAAAAATTTATAATCCTGGAATTTTATCAGCAAAAAAACAGTTTCGTTGTATGTTTTATATTGTTTCTCATAAAAATTGACTAGACCCCTGTTTCAGCGATTTTCGATTAAACCCGGTTTACAATCATTTTCGGTCGATTTAAGGCGTTTGGTGCAAATTTGCACCAATGTCCCCCTAGGAGTTAAGTTATATTTAAGAAAATAAAAAAGACGAGTGAAAAATTATTTATTATTAATATGCAGAGTTAGTAATACATTTTAGGGCAATTGTGTACATCTATGCCGCATTCTCCGTTTTCGATTTCATTCTGCAAACAGAATTCGACAGAGCAGCTCAGGACGATATTAGCTCGGCCCTGGCGATGGTCCAATGAGAATGATTTGAAACTCAGTCGGTGGGCATTAGTTTGATATGGACTACCGTATCGCTTTGCTTGAACCAACGTCGACAAACATCCATTTGAAATAACATCATAACTCTGTTACTGGTTGAATATAGACTAGTTCCTTGTCTTTGAAAATCAAGTTGAAGCATAATATAAAAAGTAAATGATTTTTGATGATTCAATCTATGAGGGGTTAAAATCCCCTCCGGGCTAATTCGGCCAGGCGGTTGCCAGATAGTCCACGAGCGCCCACAGCGGGATAAAAATAACACAAAAATTTACGTTGAAATATAATCTAACCAGTCCTTTGTTTCGTCTTGATTGAAAACAGTACAAGTTTTCAAATAAAACAAAACCGGAAATTTTGCTGAAAATGTTTCCCGAACCGAAATTTCAAAAAACATCATTCTTCCAAGAATACCAGTTCTGGCATTCAAGGGTGTCGTAAAAGTATCATCGGTATATAAATCCACGTCGATTGTGTCCCACTGTTGAAATTGTTCCACTTTGGTACCAACTTGACGATTGAAAAGGTCAAAAGTTATGGCCGTTGCATTTGAATCCGCTTGATAATCACAACTTATTTTGGGTTCGAAATTTCATAAAAAAAGAAATCGAGTTTGCCAAAGAGAAATTACGATCTGGAACCCTGAACTGAATTCGAATTCACCGACGAAACCGAAAAAGTAGTTATTACTGCCATCACCTTCTTGGAAAACTAATTTTTGTGTAAACGCAATGTACCTAAAATATTTCTGCTAGTAAAAAAATTTGTATTTTTAGTAAGAATCATACATAGGGTGCGCCGTTATGTTGCGCACGAGCGGCAGATACCTGCGCACCTTGTGTTTACAGTTTAGGGCTGAACCACAGCTAGCCGAGGGCAGCTCATTTCGAATTTTAAGCTCGTGCGACCAGCCGAGACCAGCTCGTTATTTTTCTCATTAAGACTAGATTCTCTTTAAGATTATATCTTTAAGATAATATCTTTCCTATTTTGATAATTTCCAGAGGCATATTTTTACATGAAAACTGAACTAGTATTATGAGTTATTTCTATATCTGGCTTATGTTCTCGCGCGAGAACCGTAGGTTTATAGAGCCAATCAGCGGTCGCCATTTAAACAAACGTCCAATAAGCGCGCCAATTTGAAGGTAAGTTTAACCAAGCAAGATTTCAGCGAGATANAATGTACCTAAAATATTATTATATTTATATCTAGTAAAAAATTTGTATTTTTAGTAAGAATCATACATAGGGTGCGCTGTTATGTTGCGCACGAGCAGCAGATACCTGCGCACCGTGTGTTTACAGTTTAGGGCTGAACCACAGCTAGCCGAGGGCAGCTCATTTCGAATTTTAAGCTCGTGCGACCAGCCGAGACCAGCTCGTTATTTTTCTCATTAAGACTCGGCCCTCTTTAAGATTATATATTTAAGATAATATCTTTCCTATATTGATAATTTCCAAAGGCATATTTTCCACATCAAAACTGAACTAGTAGGATTTTTTATGGCTTGATTTTTATTTGCTGGGCTGAATTGTGCTAAAATATCCGTTTTTCAATTTTTGGAGACAATATTGAAGTACATACATATATTTATACACATTGTATATATTTATACCGTATGGGGACTCTCTGGCTCTGAGGCTTTGAACAATTTTCCTATGATTTGTAACGCTATTATGACGTCATCCCCATACGGTATATTGGCATGCCTAATAGGAGTAAAGACCGTGTAAATACTTTTAACTAATTGATAATTTTAATTCTTACCCGACATCGTTGAAGGTAGTCCTTTTGACATCCATATTACAATCGCCCAAGTTCATATCAAATAAAATGTGCCGGGATTGAGAATCGAAGCGGTAATTCGAAGGACAGTCATTTTGTAAAACGCCGTTGAACTTGGCGATTGATTGAAGTTCCTGAATTCGACCTTCTTCAATCAACGCAATCAAAGATTTAAGATAGAGTGAATCAAATTTTATAGCACCAAACATCTGAGTTTTGGAACATCTGAGACAAAATGTTTCGGATTCTGGGCACACTAGCGATGAGGAGACGGTAGTGGGCGGTAAAGTGGTAGATAAGTGAGTCGTGCAAGAAAATGACCCAGGTGTATTGATACAGTACTCTTCTGGTGAGCAAGTACCCCATGTGTCACATTCATTTATATCTGAAAAAATATTTACAAAGTTTGATGTGCAAATATTTCAAACCTTAAAATTTTTAACCCGTTAGGATCACCGTGTGACGATTGTCCTATATAATATAGGCTACATCCCCTCATATCTCCTCAAAACGGGTCCGAATCGGAAATGGCTGGTAGACGGGTCTAATCACTTGTACCTTTCAAGACAAAAAAAATCCATTAAAAAAAATTTTTGTAAATTTTTTATCGAATTCTTTCATAATTCATGTTTTGTGAGACTTAGTAGGCAGTGAGTACACATTTGTTTCTTGAACCTTTTGCTATCAAAAAACTTCATAAAGAAATTGTTTCTTGAACATTATTCTTCCAGTTTTAATATCAAAAAATTGAGCAGGTCGTCATATAATTTTCACGAAAAATACTAGTTAATTTTACTATGGACTTTTTAATCGGAAAAATTCCTCTTCAATATTTTCCGGAAAAATCGTAAGGCTTACGACGTAAGCGGTTCTATTTACCAGAAAACTGGTTCCAGCCAGTAGCAGCCCTAGAAGAACCCTGTGAATCATTTCTAGTGTTAATTTAATTCAAGCCTTACCAACGCAGTCTAACAATCCTTCTTGTTCTTGTTGAGTATACCCAGCTGGACATTGACATTCCCACGATCCAAGCGAATTTAAACAGCTCGAAAGTTTTCCACAATTTGCCAAACCCTCCTCACATTCGTCAATGTCAAGACAAACAGTTTCTTCGCCGCTATCAGATAGTCCACGGAAACCAGCTCCGCAAATACACATATAACTTCCTAGTTAACAGTTCAAAATGGGATTATCTTATTTTTTTAAATCACGATGCACTTCAGATTCAACCACGTTGGCATTTAAATTTTAACCTAATAGGGTAATTGCATCCTATGTATCCCCACTTCGTGGGCCAATCCTGTGACCAAAAAGGGAAACCGCATCCTATCTAGCCCCGCTTCGTGGGCCCATTCTGTACCGTAATAGGATAATCGCATCTTATGTAGCACCGTTTCGCTGGCCCATTCTGTGACCTAATAGAGTAATCGCATCCTATGTACGAAGCATGATACTGGAAATACATTATAACTCTCAGGGGGAAGGAGTTTTTGGGAACCCGTAGGGGAAAATGCGTATAAATAAACAAGCTCTTAAAAAATTCACAATAATTCGGAATAATTCAAAAAAACTGGTAAAGCCAAGTTGTAGAGCTCGTCAAACTACGTCGATCTGACTATTCAGAAATTGATTTGGGCCACCAGGGCCCACTAGAGAGCTGTTTGAAATCTCCAACCTACGCAAAAAATAACACCGTCAATCGAATTTTCTCGAAAAGTTGAGGGGGGGGTAACCAATACCTATACCTATGCCTTAAATCGACGAAAAAACCCAGTTGCGTGTCTATTTACACGCACTTCCCCCTGTGAGATAAGAATAAATTAATATATGAGTAGTTATCGGAAAAAACATACCGAAATCAACATAAAATTAAGCAATTTTAAATATCACCGACTACGCGCTAATCAATTATTTTAACGTTTTTAAATACTTCAAATGTAATTTTTTTCCCAGATTATCTAAACGCTATTGAACTCTGGCCTGCTCCGTTAATGCACTCGGCAAAATTACCACAAAGCGATTCGCCGGTTGCGCATTCGTTGATGTCAAGACAAGAACCATCATCTGTAGTTTCAAAACCTGTGTCACAACGGCACTCAAAATCATTAAATTTATCATAGCAGGTAGCATTATCGGGACACTCAGCAGTTAAACATTCGTCAATTTCAGAACACCTTGTACCATCACCTTCATACCCAACATTACAGGTGCAATTGAACCCGCCTAAGAATAAGTTACAAATTTGCGAAATCAATGAAAATTTTGAATTTGCGAAAGGTTGGTCTCGCATACACAGGGTGCGCAGTTAACCGTCCACCAAAATGGTCAAAAATAGCAAGATAACTACGTAAAGCGTAAAGGTAAACATGATACAATATAACATTTTGGCCGCATAGTTGGGTGCAAGTTAAGTGCGTAGGTAAACAGATGATGAACTCTTACGAAAAATGGCGAAATGTCACGCATTCGTACTAAAAATCTATCCATAGAAAATTTTCCGGTTTGACATATAAAAATATTTAACTTATTCCTTGTGTATTGGAACAAGTTGCGACTTCATGGCAATTATGGGTTAAGTCTGTGCATTCATCAACATCTGAACAGTTGAATCCATCACCAGTAAAACCGTTTTTGCATTTGCATAGAAAACTTCCTCTAGTGTTATCGCAAAGTGCATCGGCGTGGCAGTTATGGTCGCCAGTTTCACATTCATTTTCCTCTGTGCAATTTATTCCATTTCCGGTGTAACCCTCGAAACAATTGCAAGAGTATGATCCCTCTGTGTTTTTACAGGTGGCGTCGTTTGAACAATTGTCTATATTCATGTAGCACTCATCAAAATCTAAAATGTTTTACTTGTTAAGAGATATAATGTCCTGATTTTAAAACGCGAAAAATTTTTTTACCGGAAATGCATATTTCTCCTTAAGTGCGGCACTTAAGAGGGAAGGACTGTAATACAAAAATATTCTAAAAAAAGGAAATTGCCTTTCGGTGATTTGCCTTTCTGTGATTGGCCGAGCGCGCTCAAAAAAGACCAATGACAAGCCACATAGGCCTCAGGCGCGCTGTCAAAAAGTGGTAACANACTGTCCACTTCTCATTGGTCAAAAACGTTATTTTCCGTTAACCGCCACTTTGACACTTTCACCCTTATTTGCATTTAACCGCCACTTTTTCCATGTAAATCGCCTACGCACTGCGCAGTTAACCGCCACTTTTGCAGTTAACCGCCAGTTGAGGACGCCGCGAAGGGTGGCGGTTAACTGCGCACACTGTGTATATCATATAATGTCCTGATTTTAAAACACAAAAAAAAATTTTTAGCGGAAATGCATATTTCTCCTTAAATGCGGCACTTAAGAGGGGAGGACTGTAATACAAAAATATTCTAAAAGAAGGAAATTGCCTTTCGGTGATTTGCCTTTCTGTGATTGGCCGAGCGCGCTCAAAAAAGACCAATGACAAGCCACATAGGCCTCAGGCGCGCTGTCAAAAAGTGGTAACATTATTTATTTTTTTCGCGTTTGAAAATCACCGCGATATAGGGGCGGATGCTGAATAAGGGCCTAATAAATAAGGGTCACTTATTTCGATAATAATATTATACCAAATAGTAGCTCCAAATAAGGGTCGCTCAATATTATTTCTCATTATCATTTGTTACTAGTTTTTGACTCGTTTATGGATATAAAAACTTAAATTGTATTCCAATCAAACTTACTTGATAAAATCAACTTGATCATTTATATAACGGTTTTCTAAATTATAATTACGTGAAATTAAAATATTAAACCCGCCTAATGTTGAGTGTGCTTAAAAAGGGCCGTTTATCTAAAATCGTTAACCGACTTTTGATTGCTTTCGTATCATACTATTTTATGAATACCTGCACAAAGAAACTCAATTGTGGTCAATCCAACATGGTCAAAAATTATCCCGTCGTCCGCATTTTGAATTCGTGATCGTACTCCATTAACTGCCATGCCTGTAGGACATGAGGCCCACTTAGTCCACTCGCCACCTTGTGGTCCATTTGCAAATAATATGTGTTGCAAATCGGTATTATCCGGCATGCAGTTCATCTCGATATTGTTACCAGCCGTATCGTCTTGGGCGCCCTGATCTTCTTGATAACGGAATCGAAAGCCGTTTACGAATTCTGTACAATCGCCACTCACACCCGAATGAAATGGAAATGGACCGGTTTCACCAATCTGACCTTCATAATTTCCGTCACCATCAAAGCAAGATATTCGGACGCTATTGAGTGCACTGTCATCTCCTTCTCGCAAAATCAAAAACCGGCTCGCAATAAGCCGTTGAAAATCAATTTTGAAATTTTTCGCCTTTTTTTAGGTCAATATTTCACCTTAACCCACGCCCTCATGAAAACCGAATGTTCAACAGAGACATAACGGACAATTTGTTCCATTTTTCGACTCGCAGCGCTTAAAAATTTATTTTGAGCGACTGGGAAGGAATATTCAATTTGTCTGAATTTCATAAAAAACGACTTACTCAGTAATTTTTAAGGTTGAACTGACCTAGAATGGACCAAATGGTGCGCTATGAGGGCAAGGGTTAAAAAATTATGTACCGCAGATGGACCACGTGATGGTATTTTTGTTTTATTAATTGTTCAGTTAACATTTTCAAAAAACATGTTTCAGCACGCAATACGGCCGTATACGATATAGTGCTATATGTTGAGTTTCTTTGTCACCTGATTTAGCAAACCCATAAACTATATACCGTATTTAATAATACGTATATTTAATAAACGACGATATTTGATATTACGTATTTAATAATATGTATATTTAATAAACGACACGTATTAATCCAATTAGAGTCTAATATAAAGCGCTCGTCTAAGTTACTTGGCTAAGTATCGTCCTGATTTTAAAACGCGAAAAAAAAATTAGCAGAAATGCATATTTCTCCTCAAGTGCGGCACTTAAGAGGGGGAGGATTGTAAAATAAAAATATTTTAAAAAGAAGGAAATAGCTTTTCGGTGATTGGTCGAGCGCGCTAAAAAACGACCAATGACAGGCCCCATAGGCCTCATACGCGCTGTCAAGCAACGTTACCAAAAA